>CAUYQV010031000.1:0-11053 GCA_963574575.1 Galagoides demidoff | reverse complement strand
GGGATGAGTGAAAGAAAACTCCAGAGGGCCAGAACAATAACACAAACTAAAACACTAGGACTGGGCCCTGCACACATAGGCCCACCCTCTCAGGGAGGGAAAGACCTGCACCCACTGTGAATGTCCCGCTAGCCACATTCTGTAGGCAAAGGCTTCACCTGCTCTCGGCACACCTCTCCCCTCCCACACACCTTCCTTCTGTGGATTGCAATTTTCCAGTTTCAGCCAATAAATTTAGTCCTCTGGGTACCTGTATCAGTTACTACATTTAGTACAAATATACAGGGTGGCCACAGAGTTTACGTGCCTGTATTCAATTAGGTCATTTTTTGTTCGTTTGTTTTTATTAAGTCATATACACATAGATCATGAATACATCTATGCATATGTGGAGTACAATGTGTTGATTTTTTTATATAATTTGGAGGGCTTACATCAAACTAATTAATATAGCTTTCACCTCATTTATTTGATTATTGTGTTAAGACATTTATGTTCTACACTTTGTTTTGTTTCTTAATGTTTATTTGAATACAAAGGCCGCCAGGACCTACGTGAGGCCATGTGAACGCGGCTTTCTGCCATCGGTCCACAGTGATGTCAACTTACTTCTTCCTGCTTTCTTTTACTAAACTAAAAACCTGGAAGTTCAAATTAAATTAAGGCTAAATTAAAAGCCAGGCGGCAATATTACCTTTTAGAGTAATGGGTAAATCATCAAGTAGCAATTCAGTGGCAAATGTGTTTCAACTTAATGGAAGGTTAATACTCATATTCTTTAGTATCACCAGGTTCCTGGCCATTTAATAACGGGGAGTCTCCTGCACCCACTCTCCTCACCAGGTTAGAAGCCTGATTCACAAAAGCGAAGTTTTACCCTAAGTAAAATGCAGAACCTCCCAGTTACGTTTGCCTTTGGTAGGCCCCCATGTGATGCAGCCCACGTGGAGTCCTTCCTAGACCTCCCGAGAGTATTTTTATAAATCCCAGTCTTTTCCCCCTTCACAGAAAGCTGAAGCCCCTTCGTGCTGTAATCCGTTTCCCTAATAACCTACAGTGTGTCTCAGTGGCAATGTGACATGATGAAGAGAAACCCATAAAAGCTCCTTCAACAGCTCGAGAACTTTAATTCTGTCTGAGAAACTGCATTTATAATTTGTCCTTTTAAGTAAGGGCCTGCTTGCCACTGCAGGTAAGAGCTTAAAGAGTCAACAGGAAATCAGATTTCTACCAGCTCTGCAGATAATCAAAAATCGTCCATTCACTTTCCAACCAGATAAAGCTTTTTTAAAAATTATTTTATAAATGGTATTGATAAAAAAAAAATACATACATTAGAGAATCTTTCTATCTTCCAATCACCAAACCCCAATGATGGGTAGATAGACAGAATGTAGAAAAGATTGGGCAACATTTCCATTTTAATCATGCTTTGTTTCTCATTTTTAAACGGTCTCCTTATGTCTGATTCATTACAAATAGTAAAAGAAACAGAAGCAAAGTATCTCCTAGCAAAGAAATGGTGGATTTGGTTGCCAAAAATCACGGGGCGCCAAACTTGAAAGCAGCCCTTGCAGACTTCCTCTCCTAGTCCGCATTCACCGTATCATCTCAGTTATGATAATAAACAACCTATTTGCAATGCAATCTCCTCCCAATCTGAAAAGCCGAGCCGAACCACATTTGAAGCTTGAGACTCACACCCAGCAGTGTCCACTTTAAATAGAAAAATCGCATTGATTGCATGAAACTCAGGGCTCATTTTGGTCCATCGATTCCCCTAGTGACCTTCCGCAGCATCAAAGCCCAGAGCGAACCCAATCTGACCCCGACTTTATGTGCATTATTATATCAAGAGACAGAAGCTACTTACAGTCCATGCCACTGTCTCCACAGATATATAATAAAGTATTCTAGAACTGCTCCTGCCGAGAACACTCCGGGTCAACGGCATTTTCTTCTCTCTCTTTCTCCTTCCCCCGCCACACACACATACATACTAGCTTCCTACCAGTCTAAAAATTCTTTGTTTACTGAATATTCCTTCTCTCCCAGTATAAAAGAACTCCAAATTTGACCACTACTAAGGTGGCTCCCAGAAAACAACATCCTTCACCCAAACCCATAATTAATAGTAACGCTCTTTATTAAGCTCCTCTATGAAACAATCTGTCTAATACAAAGCTCCCTGACACAGTGTTTTAATTACAATAAATCACCTTCATTATGATGCCTACTTCAATATAACACGTCAGCTGCTGGGCCACCTCGGTTAGCTCCCATTTGAGGGAAGAGCAGACGTGTACATCTTGGGAAAAGTTACTTACACACATTGAAAGGGTCTACAGCATCCCATGGCTTTGCAGCACGAATTTCAACTTTTATCTTACCTTGCTGTTCATAACATTAGAGCCGAGAAGTCAGGGGGGAGAGAAAGAATAAGAAAAAGCACCACATCTGAAAAATGCTGTTTACACAAATAACAGTACCCTGAATACATCCACTAGCACGGAAAAAAAAAACAGTCCTTGCAGTACCATCATTTCTCTATAAATGTATGAAAGTATTTTACTGCCTGGCGCAACAAATCAGCGATGAGACGCTAGGCTGTGGTGTGCAAGTTCCAAGGGACTGCGTGTCAAAGTCAACTTCCCAGGCAGTCCCCTGAGAGCCGCGCTGGGCACATTCTCATGAAAGGTGTGAAAATCTGATTTTCTAAAATGGATCAGTAATTCTCTATGAAGAGGGAAAGGATCAATAAATCTTTGCTAAGTAGATTGTAAAGGAAAAATTATTCTTTCAGTGACAGTACATTAGGATCCTCCAAACAATCTCAATAAACTAAAGACATAACGTTTCTCCACCAGCTACTTTTGACTTCTGATATATTTTTGTAATCTCGGATCATTCTGCGACGCACATACATTTGTATTTGCTAAGCAAGGTTGCGTGTTGATGTTGATTTATGGTGTGTGCCGTTATAATGTTTGGCTGAGACTGGAAAAAGAAAATTATTAGCCGCTTGTAACCTGATACCTGTGATCCAACAAAATGTCATTATAGCTGTGCACACATATATGTTTCTAACTGTATCCGTTCGCCGGGTAGCCTCTGATCCGTTCTGAGTATTCCTCAGCCGAATATACCTCTGTTGTTCTTAGGTAACTGTTCATCAATATGTAGTATCTATTCTCTTGCAGCCCCAAACCGCCTGGGGTGTGATATGCTTAGAATCATGTGATACCAATAGTCCTTTCAGAAATGTTTCTTTCTCCTCCTAAGCAAAGACCAAGGAAACCCCAGACACCAGTTTTAGCACATCCGGTCGATGACACTGAACTGGTGTAACTACCAGCCCTTCCCCACTAACACATTTGCCACGTGCTTCACAACTGGGGAGCCTGTGCTGCTCCCCGCACCGGGGCCCAAGAATCCCCACTAAAGAATTTAGACACGAGATGTGTGTCACAAGAAAACAAGTCTAGGAGAGGACGGGCTGGTCCCAGGAGGCTTTCTGCTTACAGCATCCTGAGATGTGTGTGGCTGAGATTTCCCCTGCTCTGTGTTAAAGTGGTTATTAAAAAATATGGCCTGTGTGGGAGCGAGGTATTTCAAGGGCCTCAGAGCATGCGAGCACCACACGTCCTGCAATGCCCAGATAAAACAAAGCCAAGTCTCATTGTGGCAGCTGAAGTCTGGATTCCTGTGTATTTATGCAAGTTTATGTTGGAATTAACATCAGGACAGCTCCTTTGAGAAGGAGAATTCTTCCATAAGATGCACTGCTTTAATGTACAGCATCCTTGGACAAAGAAGGAAAGAAAAAGAACTGGCATGTTATATCACAACAAATGGGTGGGATTAAGGTGAGCAAATTTTGTCTCACTGAATGCTCATGAGTGTTTTAGGAATTATACTCACTAGTATCCTCTCAGGGGTTGGGACTGTATGCCAAATTTTTTACAATAATGCCTCCTTTCTGCATTTTTATCAAATAATGCTAATTCAATTAAAATTACATTTGCATATAAAAGAGAATGACTATAATTTCTTTTGCATGAAAAAGGACTCACAATGATTATAGTCTCTTCCTCCATCTGGCTTTTGTGATGTTTTCTGACCAGAGAGCGCTAGAGTCCTAAGAAGCAAGGTCAAGTTTCTCCATAAAATCCAACATTCCATGGCCAATAGTAAACAAAATTCACCTGGAAAGTCTGTGGGGCAGTAAAGAGCTCTTGGTATTTGTAAACACTTGGGGGAAAGGTATCTCCTTTTAAATATCCAAAATGGAGCATTGCTATAAACATAATGAGTAGCATCTTTTCTGATTCACCAAGTTGGAACTAGTGGGACACAACTATTGAAATATGAAATTCAAATTTATCCAAGTTAGAATTCTGAGTCTTACCCATCATAAGTGGGTGTTCGTTCGTTCTTTCTTTCTTCCCTCCTCCCTTCCTTCCTTCCTTTTATCCTTTCTTCCTTCCGTCCTTCCTTCTCTTTCATTCATTCTTTCATTCTTTTAGTCAGAGTCTCACTCTATCACCCTGGGTAGGGTGCCATGGCATCATAGCTCACAGCAACCTCAAACTCCTGGGTTTTGAGCAATCCTCTTGGCTCAGCCTCCCAAGTAGCTGTGTTTACAAGCACTCACCACAATGCCCAGCTACTTTTTCTATTTTTAGTAGAGGCAAGGTCTTACTTTTGCTTAAGTTGGTATAGGGGCAGTTCTTTCTAAGAAAGCTAAATGACAGGAGAAAAAGAGGTCAACCCTTTTTCAAAGGAGAAATAAAGTCTGCTTAGTGAGTAAAATACTGATAAATACAAGTATAGAGTAGGTGTTTGGTTGCATGTACATGTCACACAGACCCTTAAGAAGAAATGTTTTCTCTGAAACTCTTTCAATTTGCATTCTAAATTTGAAAAATATTATTAGCATTAAAAATGTATTTTGTTGATCCTAGTAACTGTTCTTTACTAAACTTCTAACCATTTGGCTTACAGACTGTTTTTAAAAACCAACATAATAATAGGCTTTGGCCAAAGGTATCACTTCTTCAGCAACACCATGAGTTGAATATGATTTGATTGGCAGATGCTTATTAGAGAAAGGAAGTTGCTGACCACGTCAAAGTGGACATTTTACCCACATGCTCATGTGTAGCTATTGCATCAAGATTTTGGTAAGTCTAATATTTCTCATGCACCTTTGTTTAAAGAGATTGTCAGACATTTTCAGCTACATTTGTTTATAAAAATACAAATAAATCATAAGGACATAAAATATAGGAAAATTGATATAAAAGTTTCAAAAATATAAACTAGAAATGTACTCATTGAAAGAAATCAAAGTAAACTATATTAATTCAGGCAGATGCCTTTAAGATAAAAATTACTATCAGAGAGAAAGATGATCATCAGCTATTGGTAAAATATTTGATTCATCTGGAAACTAATGCAATACTAAACTTATATATACCTTGTCAAAATAGTCTTAAAATATGCAAAGAAACAGTAGAATGATAGAGAGAGATTTTAAATCCTTCACCAGAGTAGGAGATTTTCATATATTTGTACATTTTTGCTACAGCAAACCCACAAAATATAGGAAAAATATAGAAAATTTGAGCAATATAATGCACCTGTGTAGAACTCTGTACCTAGGAATAAGAAAATAAATACTCCTCTAACAAAGCAAGAAAAAGTTATGCAAAATAAGTTACCAAGTAAACCACAAAAAATTTCAAAGAATCAAGATTAAACATACACATTGGCCAAAATGTAATTAATTTAGAAATCAGTATCAAAATATATATATATATATATATTTTTTTTTTTAAGGTACAAATTTGGTAACATTTACAAATCTAGTAAATAATTCATGGGTCAAAGAAGAAATCATAATGGAAATTTAAAATACATAAACCTAAATTATGATGACCATATTATATACTCAAACCTGTGGGATATAGAGAAAGCAGTCCTTGTAGAGAAAGTTATAGATTTAAATGCATATATTAGAAAAGAATAAATGTCAAATATTAATGAGCTAAACATCCCTCATAATCATTAGTGAAAAAGATAGTAAAATGAAATCAAAGATAGTACAAAAGAGCTAATAAAGATTTTAAAAGTTTAAGTTAAACATGAAAAATGATTCAATATGGAACATCAGCAAAAAATTGCTCCTTTGAAAAAACTGATAAATACTCAGTTCTCAGACAAGAAGGATCTAGGCAAAAAGAGATAATGTACAAGTAAACCAAATTAGGGATTCAAATGAGAATACAACTAAAAACAAAATACATTGAAAAGATAAGAGAATTCAATGAAAAATGTGTGCAGATTAATGTAAAACCTACATCAAAATTGACGACTTTCTAGAAAATAAATTTTTTCCAAAAAACTCAGAAAGAAATGGAAAACATGACAATACCCCTTCATTTTTCAATAAATTAAATCTGTAATTTTAAGTCTTCACACACACACACATTGGTTCAGAGGATACAACAGGTAAGTTTTAAAAGTCATTCTAATTTGTATAAACTCTTTAAAAACAAAAACAAAGAAGACATACTCCCTTTAATCTATGAAGTCAGTAAAACCTTAATACCAAACCAGATTAAGACATAGGACAAGAGATATTTTTAGGCTAATATCATTTATGAGCAAAGATGTAAATAATCCTATAAAATATTAGCAAACAGAAAATAGCAGTGTATATCAAAATGGTAATACTTCATGACATCACATTTATCCCAGAAATACATGAATGATTTTATATTTGATATTTAATATATTAAACATAAAGATGTATTCAGAAAAAGCATTTGATAGGAATTCCACTATGTATATAAAATATAAAACTTTTTAAAACTAGGAATAGAGTATCCTCACCATTTTAAAGGAAATCTACAAAAAAATGTATAGGAACATGATTTTTGATGGTGAAAAAATGAGAAATACCTTTACATTGAGGAATAAGACCAACATCCTCACTATCATTATTTTTATTAAATATGGAAGTTGAATCTTAGCCAATGTAATAGGAGACAAACTAAAGGTATAAAAATTAGGAAATAAAAAACAAAAATTTTATGT
The DNA here is from genome assembly GCA_963574575.1 of Galagoides demidoff. Lineage (NCBI taxonomy): Eukaryota > Metazoa > Chordata > Mammalia > Primates > Galagidae > Galagoides > Galagoides demidoff. The sequence continues at coordinate 3,952 of CAUYQV010031000.1, read as the reverse complement.
TTTATATTACATAATTTTCTCCCTAGAAAACTCCAAAGAACAAGACATTAATAATAGAGAGCTTGGTGTGATGACAGGTTATAATCAATATACAAATATCAGCTCTATATACTAGCAACCATAATTAGAAAAACTATGTTAAGAAGGATATAAAATGTTGGAAAATTTCTGTTAAAAACAATGTTTACAAAACTACAAGTTAATCTGAAAAATAACCTGTATAAGAACAACTCTACAAATTTTCTACTGATATGTATAAACTATTATACAAAAACACTAAAGAAAACCCATAAAAGTGATAAGATGTACCTTGATCACAGATTAGAAACTCAATAATGTACAGGTGTTAATCTCCAGATTATGTACAAATGTTAATAAATATTCTTAAGAATATTTTCTTATTCCAATTTTACTAAAAAGATAATAGGTACATCAAATATGTATCAATAAAAATAAATAAATACATAATAAACTTTAAAAAGGTATAAAGACATTCAAAGCAAAATTTCAACAAAATTTTGAGGTTACTTGTCCTACCAGATATTAGGACCTTTATGAAACAGTAGCATTTAAGACAGCAAAGTATAATTTTTTAAATGTTTGAACAATCTAAAAGAATTGTGTCCTTTAAACATTGAAGCAGGTTAAGATTTCTTAAGCAAAATACTTTTTAAAAGTAGTTTAAAATTCACTTCATCTGCATCAAAATTAAAATTTTAATTAAACACTTAATTTAATTAATTAAAATTAATTTTAATTAATTAAAATTTAAACATTTAATTAAATGTTTAATTAAAATTAAAAGGCACGATAACATTTTAAAATATAAGGAATGAGTAGGAAGAATATTTTTAGAATTAATATAACTAACTCAGAATATATAATGAATATGTAACATGTAAAACCAAAAGAAAATATGGGCAAGAGACATGGACAGGCTTTTTATAGAAGAAAAAGCAAGAATGTTAAACATACGAAAATGTGCTTAACCTCAGTAATCAGGAAAATAGCCCTGGAGAACCCTGAGGAACAGTTTTACATGACTTAGACTGGGAAAATTAATAATTTGATTATACCAAGTATTGGGGAGTATGTGGATCAATGGAGACTCTTCAGAGACTATAAGTTAGTATACGAATCTGAACCACAACTTGACACTCTGTTTTAAATTTCAGCACACCTGAACCCCAGGCAGAAAAGAATGTCACAGAATAAAAAAATAAAACAAAAGCATCCAGCATGTACAAAAAGATAGAGGCATGAAATAATCAGACACCTTCAGAATATTTCAGGGATCTGTGAAGGTTTCCATGGATGGCACACAAGGTGTATGATTATGAGGAAGGAAAGGAGATTGGATTAGCAACACTGGCAAATGGCTAACTCAGGGTGGTTTTGCAATGGTTAAGAGTTTGTACTTTGTTCCACATGCCAAAAATTCTCAAACGTCACAGAAATCCTTGAAATTGAAAGTCAAAAATATACAGAAAAACAGAGGAGCTTCTCTAACTGAAATTGTGGGACCTGCGACCAGGAGGCACTCGCCCTCCTCCCTCCCCATGGGGATCCCTGAAAACATACCACAGTGCTCCTAATGGTTGGGCACAGGTTGGAAAAAGCCCTTGTGGGCAACAGGGTTTTGAGCGCTGCAGTACCACAGTCTAATTTGCATTACAGAAGCATCACATACCATGCCTGCGATTGGATGATGGCAGAAGGCCTAGTGAGTGTTTCTAAAGAACACCTGCTTGATATAGAGTGATAGGGAGGAATGCTGTAAAGATATCCAGTTGTAATATCAAAGGTACCCAATGCGTTTGAAAGAAGATTCAAGGGTCTCAGGCATATAAATGTATTTCCTATTACTCATTCAGATTGCTCAAAACACTCGGGAAGTACACTATAATCTTCATAAGTAGTTTACTTACATTGTTTTCTGTGCTGTCAGGAAAAATTGCTTATGTCTTTTATTAATCCTAAGCAAAACCTACTCAATACCACTTTCAATCATCGGAAAGTTGGACAGTCAAATGAGAAACAAAAACAAAAATAGAGGGAAAAGCAGTCAATTGCCTAAATTCATCCCTGGCTATCAGATGAGGCACTTGACCTCTGTTACTTAGTTTGGCAATCTCTAAAGTAGAAATGAAAATATCCATCTCCACCACTGCCCTGCATTTCAGCTGAGAGTACGCCTTTATCACAGACCAAATAGAGCACATCTTTGTGGGGACTATCGATTTATTATAATGTTAAAAGTAAAATTAAGTAATTTAAATGCTAATTCAAAAGTTTTATATTAAAATAAATACAAAAGAATTGTTAGGGTCTCGAGTAAACGATCACACTGACCTCAATGGAAATCTTGGTTCTTTCACAGAACATTAATCCCTTTTCCTTCTGGCGTAAGTTTCTCCATTTATGAAGTATAGAGAATACCTGCTTCTCAGGCTTATAATAGACACATATAAGAGGCAGAAAGTGGAGCCTGTGTCATAGTTAAGTGCTTAATAAACAGTAGCCATAGTAAGATAGTAAGGGGAATACAATACTTTATAACTTTATAAATTAGATGGAAAGCCTTTCTAATAATACCCCTTCAAAGAGAAAGATGAGAAACTCAACTGGACTTTTGTATATTATTAAAGCCAATATTTCTCAACTACAACTCTACTGGCATTTGGAGCTGGATAATTCTACATTGTGGGAAGGCTGTCCTGTCCATTATAGGGAACTCAGCAGCATCCCTGCCCTCTATCACCTAGAAATGAGCAGTTCCTCCTCTCCCACAGTTTTGGCAAACAAAAATCTCTTCAGATACTGCAAATATTGCCGCATGTTCACTGAGGGTGGGGGGAACACCTCAGAGAGGATACCAAAACCACAAAAGAAAAATGTAGTAAGTAAATAATCTAAATTAAAATTTACTCTCTTAAAAATCTTTGTTTAGAAAATGAAAAGGCAAGCTATAGACAGATAATCACTGTGTGTGTGTGTGTGTGTGTGTGTGTGTATTTCCAATAAATGGTATCATACACATGTTAAAACTCCTGCAAAACAATCATTTTTAAAAAACTAATTTTAAAAACTAGGCAAACCACCAACCCAGGAATGGATTAACAAGCTGTGGTATATGTATACTGTATATGTATATACTATCAGCCATTAAAAATGATGGAGACTTTACATCTTTTGTATTAACCTGGATTGAGTTGGAACACATCCTTCTTAGTAAAGCATCACAAGAATGGATAAGCAAGAATCCAGTGTACTCAATTCTAATATGAATGCAATAGATGAGCTAATACAAAGGGTAGGGTATGGGAATGAGGAAGCAGGGGGTGGAGAAAAGGGAGGGGGATGGGGTCACAGTGTATGGTACACCTCTGGGGGGCAGGGCACAAGTATAACAGGGATGCTATTTAACAAATGCAATCAGTATCACCTAATTCTTTGTACCCTCAATGAATCCCAAACAATCAATCAATCAGTAAATAAATAAATGCTAGGCAAAAGACTTGAACAAATATTTGTAAAGCACAGATAAACTAATAATGAATATGTGGAAAAATGCCTACCATCATTAGTCATCAAGGAAATGCAACATAAAATGCCATGTGATGCCAATAAACACCTATTAGAATGCTTACACACACACACACACACACACACACAAAAAAAAAATTAATTATACCAGTTCGGTGCCTGTGGCTCAATCGGCTAAGGTGCCAACCACGTACACCTAAGGTGGCAGGTTCGAATCCCCAGCCCGGGCCGCCAAACAACAATGATGGCTGCAACCAAAAAATGACCGGGCGTTGTGGCGGGCGCCTGTGGTCCCAGCTACTTGGGAGGCTGAGGCAGGAGGCTCACTTGAGCCCAGAAGTTGGAGGTTGCTATGAGCTGTGATGCCATGGCACTCTACCCAGGGGGATAGCTTGAGGCTCCGTCT
>CAUYQV010030998.1:0-19479 GCA_963574575.1 Galagoides demidoff | reverse complement strand
GCTTCTGTAAAGTACATCCCCATAACTCTTCCCTGACATACTGTTGCTGTAGTTTTCATGTCTGCTGATAAATAACTAAAAATGAAACCAAAAGTTGGTGAACACAGGAAGAAATCTCAGGCAATTAAAAGTGGGGGGTACGGGGGACAGCGCCAGTGGCTCAAAGGAGTAGGGCGCCGGCTCCATATGCTGGAGGTGGCAGGTTCAAACCCAGCCCTGGTCAAAAACTGCAAAAAAAAAAAAAAAAAAGCAGGGGGGGTCCACGGCACTTGTAGCACAGTGGTGCTGGCCACATACACTGAGGGTGTTGGGTTCGAACGCAGCCTGGGCCAGCTAAACAACTCCAACAAAAACAACAAAAACAAAAATAGTCGGGTGTTGTGGCAGGCACCTGTAGTCCCAGGTACTCAGGAGGCTGAGGCAAGAGAATCACTTAAGCCCAAGAGTTTGAGGTTGCTGTGAACTGTGACGCCACGACACTCTACCGAGGGTGACATAGTGAGACTCTGTCTCAAATAAAATAAAATAAAAATAAATAAAAGCAGAGGGGGAGAAACTGGGTGAGGAGGCCAGGACAGCAAGAGGGAGGGAAAGCTTGAGAGAGGGAAGAGGAAGTTAAAGGCTCGGGAGGAAAGAGAAGAACAAGGAGAAGAAAAGGGGTAAACAGCTGCCAAGGGAGAAAATGGGCAGAGCAGGAGAAAGGAAGATGTCACATGTTGACGTGAGTGATGCTCACCCAACTGTCTTGCTGATCAGTGTCCCTGGCATACGGATTAGCAGGGCCAGGACAGCGAAAACCGAGTAGTCCCTAAAAGTCTGTGATGTGTGTGCACAGAAGTGCAGGGCAAGCCCGCCTCCTCTCCTCAGAGAGGCAGATGCAATTTATTCAAGCAATGCAAGGACAGGGCAATGCTTTACCTCAAGACTGAGTTTCTAAGGCTAGAAATGTAAGCAGAATGATCCCTGGGCAAGGCAGGGAAGATACTGTAGGGTTGTGGCGAAGAGAAATTCCTGTGACTCTTCAAATCACACCATCCAGATGACCCAGGAGGGGGAGGACTGCATATTCCTGCAGGAGAACAACTTTGGCTATCAGGAGCTTCCAGCAGCAGCAATGGAGAAGCCACAGCAAGTGAATTATGTCTGAGGCAGCTGCCAAGGCACCATTCAGAGGGTAGAACATCGTCAAACATCACCTTCCATATCTCGCTGCACACTAGAAAGCATGATAAGACACAGCAGGGGCAAGGAACCGTCAGGATACAGTAACAAGGTGCCTGACTTAGATCATCAGAGTTGGTGGGTCTTTGGAGATCACTCAGCCCAGATCCCTCATTTTACTTATGGGCAAATTGAGACTCTGAAAGGGTAAAGCACCTACCCAAGGTCATCCAGTTGGCAAAGCTCAGGCATGAGACCAGGTCTCTGGGTAGCTACAGCAGTACTCTGTACTCCACAGCTGTGTATTTATCCGCTAGCTCTTTGGCTCTTCTCTAGCAGAAGCTCCCTTCACTAGTACATATAATATATTCCGTAAATCCCATAATGTCTCAATATGATCAAACAAATGATTAAGTTAACCATGAACAGCTGCAGGGCTACAACTGCATCTTGATTCGGCGCAGAGACACTTAAGTTTTAACATTATCATCAATTATCCCGGGTTTAACTAACCATATTTAAACACACAGGGACCCTTGATTTTCTACCTCTCTCGCTACTGCCACCCAGTGGCTACATCCGTGCTCAGAAGCTACTTCCCTCCTCCTACAAAGAAGAGGAACAAACATGCAAAACTCAAGACCATCAATTCTGCACAAAGTCAAGAAGCTTTAAGCTAAAGACTTGGTGGAATGGAGGGTAGAACCAATGTCACAAAGAAAGTTAGGTATTACCTTTGACTCACAATTATTCATGAATGCCCTCATCTTGGAGGAAGAATGAACTGCTGGTAGTAAAACAAAAGCATTTTGCCAAGTTCCTTGCATTGGTAAGTACAGGGTAAGAAGCAATCAGACAAAGAAGAGTCCAGGGTCAAAAGCTCAGGGGAGTTAGGAGGAGCAGAATCCCAGAGTAAACTACAGAAACAAGAGTGTGTGGAGTGTGTGACCCTTACAGCTAACAGAATCTAAAATAGATGTGGAAATGCTTATCCTGGCTCTTTCCCTTTTTTTAGCAACAGTAATGCCTCCCTTGACAGGAGACTCCTTTTGGCTTCAAAGTGACCTAACACTTAATCCTGGATGTGGAGAGTAGAGCTGGAACCTCACCCATGCTAAACTGCTTGGTCGGTTGGCCAGTCCTTTATGAAATAATTTGCAGTGTCTACTAATCCTGCAGAGCCGAGGAAGACTCAGACTCTGCCCTGTGGTCATTCATAAGACAGTAGAAAAACAAGTCAATCTACTACCGTATTCAGCATGAGAGGAAATGATGATAAGAGTAGAGAACTCCAGCCTTGAACATTGTGTAAACCTTCATGAAGAGAAATCTGTGTTCACTTTTAAATGATGGATAGAAAGAAGCAAGTCAGCAGGGAAAGGGTAGAGCTAGTTGAAGGAATAGTATATGCAAAGGGAGTAGCAGGTATAAAACTTGCCACACATTAAATAACATAGCAAGTTCAGAGAACTGTAAATAAGTCAATGAACACAGATTTATTTGAAAAAGAAATTTGTCTTATTTTCTGAAGGGAGAAAAGTTCTTAGTGAGGAGGAAGAATGCTGGAGAGGTGGGTGAGGGCCAGGTAATGAAAGACATTGTAGGTTTTCTAGAGTTAAGATTTTATTGTGAAATCTACAGGGAGCCCATGTTGTTATTTGTGTTTCTGGAATGATTACGGTGGGAGAGTGGCAAATGGATGGGAAAGAATAAGATTTTAGAGGCTAAGAGACCAGTCTCAAGGCTGTTGTGCTAATTTGGGCAGGAAAATGATACAGGCTTAGATTGGAGAAATGGGTATTGAAGAAAATTAGTTGGATTTGAACTAGATTTTGGAAGACAAATGGAGACATCTTGATGGACTGGAGGTGGTAGTGGAGAAAAGAAAGAGAAGACGAGAAAGACTCCCAGGTTTCTGGTTTGACCAGCTCAGTGGTTGGTAATGCCATTTATTGTGATGGGAAAGATATACACAGAACTTAGGAAGAAGATCATCTGGTGAGGTCGGTGATACGGTTCTGTATGAGACATGTTTATGGTGCCCATGAAAATTGAAGCGGAGATATCCAGCAAGAAATTGACAATGCTGATATGAAACTAAAAAGAAAATATCTGAGCTAGAGGTAGAGATTTAATATTTATCATTATATGGGTGGTGGCTGAAATCCTTAAAGTATATGAAACCACCCTGGGAAAGGCCTATGGTGCAAAGAAAAGTAGGATGAGGACAGAACCCTGGCAGATCCTAATTAAAGCAGGAAAAGAAGCAGGAAAGGATAGTATGACATTATAAAGGAAAAGAGAGTTTCGGGAGAGAACATGTCTTGTGCTATAGGGACAACAAGGAAGATAACAAATGAAAAACGTTCATGGGATTTGGCAACAGCAGGTTGATGGTAACTAGTGTCAGCAATGAGGTCAGCCCACAAAGGGCTGAGGAGCGAGTGGGCAGTGAAGGCATGAGATTTAAGTACAGGCAGTTAGAGCAAGAGCCGGGCACTCAATGAGGTCGTGTGCAATAGGAGGTTTCCTCTGGAGCAACAGAGGATAAGGACATTGGGGTGTGTGGCAGTGGTTGGTCAGGGCAGGGGTGTGTGTTGGGGGATGCAGAGGAAGGAGGGAATGATGTACACAGCAATTGCCTAATTCAGGGAAAAATGGAAAGGCCTATTGGTAGCCATGGCACCAGTCAGCTGACACGGGAATGCCAGATGTTTGCAGGAGGAGAATAAATTGAAAGACTAGTAGTTAATGCAGCTGGGTTCTGGAATTCATGGGAAACACATTTTGTAGCAGAGAAACAGCAGGATGCAGGCAGGAGATAAGGAATTAAGAAACCTAGGCTCAATTTCACATGAAACTCAGGCTAGCCTCATAAACTCTCAAGCTAGGACATAGGTTCCCAAGCCATAAAATGGGGGGAAAACAGACCTTATCTAGAAGGGAATCCAAACATTCCCTGTGATAATGCTCCTTTAGAAGGCATGGATAATTATGGACTCACCATGTTGTACATAAACACCAGAATGCTATTAAAACAGGGAAAACTCTGAAATACAGGGTGTCCCAAAAGTCAGCCCTACCGTTGCCATCCATAGGGAAAACGAGAAATTGTAGCAAATGTACCTTTATTTACAAAATATTCATTACAGATTTTTAAAAAATACTTATAAAATATTCTCTATGTGTTGGCCACTTCTTCGTAAACTTTTGTAATGAGTGTTTTGAAATAAAGGTATATTCAGCTACAATTTCCCATTTTTTCTCTGTATGGTGACTTTATGGGAAGCTTTTGGAACACCCTGTAGTATTAAGGAGGTTCAGAACAAAGCAAACAGCCCCCTCCTCTTGGCCCCAGTGTCAGACAAACACACACTGATGGAGTACAATGCAGAGGTAGCTCTGAAATCCAGTCCCTGGGGAGGGGGGTGGAAGGGAAGGGACAGAAATGTCAAACTAAGATGTTTTGTTCAATTAAGTGGTAGGGGAAAAAAAAACAGGAAAAAAAACAACTCAAAGCAGTGGCTCTTCCCAATAATAAAATGTACCCCTAAAAAGAAAACCGAAAATCAAATAGCAAATCCAAACCTAAATGACCAGAAAGGGGGGGGGGGCTTTATTAACACTGTGAGGCATGTTACTTTTTAAAGTAGTCCTTCTCCTAAATAGGCTAAAGTTTAGCCATTCACAGGCTAGTGAGCTGGGGCAAGTCAATTATCAGTTTATTTGTCACATACAGACAATACTACAGCTCCCAAGAGAAGATGTTTTAGAAAGTAAAAAGCAGTGCACGAACATTAGGTAAGGGTTTTTAGTAGGCAGGGCACACCTTGGAGAAATCAGCTTGATATGGCTTCAGCCAGAAAGGGATGGATTGCAGTTTTGCAGGAGTGGTAGGTGTTGTGTAAATGTCCCAGTCAGTTCAAGAAACCTTTGGCAAAGGAAAAGTACACATTGCCCAGCAAGCTATGTGCTTCATGTCTACCCACGATAGGAGGTGGGTCTGCCAAGGGCGGCAGCATATCTCTGGGGTGATCCAATGTTCTGTTCCCCTCCCAGCTCGAGAGGAGCAGCTTGAAATTCAAATGGGGCCCTTTGCTCAGCTAAGTAAAACAGTCTCAAATCTTTCTGACATCTGCACAAAAGGGGTACGGAGGGGCTGTCCTGTAGGGTCAATAGTGCTGGGGCGAGTTTAAATAATTCCGCTTGGCTCTGGGAACACAGCGGGGAAAGGAGGATGACTAAACAGGACCTGGCAGTGAGGGTGGCTTCAAGAATCCATGTTCACAGAGTTTGTCCCATGAGCACTGGCCTTGTCTATTTGGGAAATAGGACATTCTTGCCCTTGACTCGTGAAATACAGCTTGGTCTAGTTCAGTAACCTTGACAAACAGTCTTAGAAACTTTATACTTCACAAATAAACTTTGAGGAACATGTTTAATTGTGTGGAGTCTGTCTGTATCTTACAAATATTGAAGAAAAAAAATCTGTGCAGTGATATTCTATTTTACTCTATCTTTTACCCTTTCAACCACCCAGATGTTCTCAAAAGAGAAGCCAGACTAAGGCTCCAGATGTTTGGAACCCAAACAAGGACTCCTCGTAAAGTAAATCCACTCTGCCCTCCACCATCAAAGATCAAAATCTCAGCCAGGGGTTAAACAATGAGGTCATCATAGGCATGCCTGCCTGGTATAGGACTAACTTTAGTTCAGATATATATTTTACTTTTAAAGGCTCCTCAACCCAGCAGTCTAAAGCTTCTTCTCAGTTCCCTGATTACTGAGTCTGACTAATTGCTTCCCACCCCCCCACAACCCAGAGGTTTAACCCCTTTGTGTCAAGCTTAACATCTCATCTGCTTCTACCTGAGTCATTTTTATTTGCGATATCTTTGTAGTAGTAAAGTAATATAACATAGAATCATCATGTAGAACAGTATTCAGGAAATTCACAGAAGTGCAACTACAAACTTCCAGTGAATACGTGAAAAGATGCTTAAACTCCCATGTAGCCAGGGAATTAGGATGATTTTCAGTCATCATATTAGTAAAAATTTCAAGTGTTGGCAAGGGTGTAGAAACATGAGCACTTCTGTATAAGGATTATGTGAGTATAAATTGGAAGATACTCGGTAGGGTAATTTGGACATAGGTTTGAAGGTTAAAAATGTCTATTACCCTTGTATCTGATCATTCTGATTGTTAATATCTATTCTAAAAATGAGCAAAAGAAGTCCTGCTCAAAGATTTCTACTGTAGCACCGCCAGTTTATAGAACGACAAAATTTGGAAACAATCTAAGTGTCCATCAAAAAGAAATGGCTGATATAAAGAAAGATGAAGACTTTCCATCTTTTGTATTAACCTGGATAGAGCTGGAAAACATTCTACTTAGTAAAATAGTGCAAAAATTGAAAAGCAAGTATGCAATGCACTCAATACTAATATGAAGCCAGTAGATGAACTGATACATGCCCACACAAGAGAAAAACTCAATTTAATTTAGGTTGGGGGGAGGAAAGACAGGGAAGGAGGAGGGAAGGAGAGGGGATTGGTGTGCTCTCACCTAATGGGCACAATGGAAGGGTATATGGCACACCTCCTGGGTGAGTGGCACAACTACAACAGGGACCTTTCCTAACAAATGCAAACATTGTAAACTAATTGTACCTGCATATTAATCTGAAATAAAAAAAAATAAAAGTTAAAAAAAGGGAATGGTTGAATTAAACCATGGAGTAGAGAAAAAGCTCTGAAGGACATACTAACTTTTACAAAAGGACCCAGAATATATATCTATGATTCTATCTTAGAAAATAAAACTAGACCCTGAGACGATTTTTATAGGTGCTTGTATATGTCTGTTTATGCACAGACAAAGACAAGAAAGACAACAGTGGTACTGAGAGAGCATCGAGGGAGACTCTTGCTTTGTTTGTACTCTTTGCACGTTATTTAAGAATGAATGCATTCATATATTTATTGTAGAATTATGTTTTTCTGAAACATTTCAGAGGGGAGAGCATGGGCCTTGGTAGCTTCAGGGAACATGGCTTCCCTCGGAGGCAACAGTGGGCAAGTGGGTGAAGCAAATAGGTAAGAAATCAAAGGACTCAGTTAAGAGCCTAGAATCTGTCATCAATTTGCTATGTGATCCTGAGAAGTAATTTTCCTTCTGAGTCTGTTTCCTCTGTACAATCAATGGATAAGATGAGAAGCTCACTAAGACCCCTTTCCTTTCTGATATTTTATGATTCCAAGTCTGTGTCTTTAATGTATACTGCATATGGCCCCTTTTTAATGAAGAAATGGCTTTTTATTCTCTTCCTTCAAATCCTTGCATAGTTTGACATTTCACTTTACTGCAAATGTAAGATAATGATAGAGAAGGTGGAGTGGTCACTGTGTTCCTTGTTTGCCTATGTTTTTAAAGGTTTGGTTGACCTATTTATGCTACTACCTTTCTTTGACACTCTTCAGCTTACTTGAGTGTGATGATGAGAGTCCAACATAATGCTGGAAGTTGGAAGATCTGAATTCTTACAAGGTGGCCATAAATTCTGGAAACATACACACACACACTTAATGCACACACACACACACACACACACACACACCGATTTAGCATTTCTAATCCTCAAATCTGAAACCTAAAATGGTCCAATGAGCATTTACTTTTAGTGTTATATCAGCACTCAGAAAGTTTTGGATTTTGGAACATTTTAGATCTCAGATTCGGGGATTAGGCATGCTCAACCTGTACACATATAGATGTACATATGTATTCATATGTATTATTTTTTGGTAGGTCAGCCCCCTCTGAATGCTTTTTTCTGGGTTGTACCAAAGATGTAGGTTTATTCAGTGAAAATCAGAGATACAAATCATCTGGGGGCTATGCATATATAGAGATTAATGGAAATGCTGTGAGGATGCACTGTGTTCATTGCAGTTTGCATAACAATTAAGCACAATAAGACACTGCATGTATTACAATGTTTTAAAACATAACTTATGCTTCACGTAACATCTATAAACCATTCTTTATGTATAGTTGCCTCTATTTCTGGATTTTATGGCTACTCTGTACTCTTTATTCTATCACTAATAAACAGAGCGATTGTTGGATAACTCACATTCCCAGTCTGTAGGTAATAGTTAGACCACCTGTTCTCCAGAGTGGTAAGGAAGAATCAAGTGGGTATAAATGAATTATGAACATTTACACAAATCAACAAACATCATCACAGTCTGGTTCTGCACAACCTAATTGGCTTTGGGAAGTACTCCAAATGAAATTCTGAGGAAACCTGGGCGTTATATTAAGGAATGAATCCTCTTCGTGGTTACTCAGAGACTCTGACCAGTATAGTTCTGCCTATCACTAGTTAGCAAAGCTGCTTCCAGTTGATCCTCATCACTTTGCTTGTTCCATGAGGTCATAAAAGTAAATTCTAAGCAGTTTAATTCTAAAGACAACAGATAACAGCTTCCCTGTGACTATCTGTCTTTCAATCATGAAATAAGCAACTTACTCTTGATCCTTTCTCAGGAAAGCACTTACAGCCCCCACTGCAGTCTTGGCCTCCACATAGCTTTCCATAAGACTTCTTCTCTCCCTATTGAAAACAAAAAAAAGGAGAAAGTTACTAAACCATGTGAGCCAAGAAGCAGTGTTGCTCCTTGGGACCCTTAACCATACACCTCCTAACCAAGTACATTTAGAGTAGTTTAATTATCTTATCTGATAGTGTCACGAGTCAAATGAAATAAAAGCTAAAACTGAAGCTAGTATCCTTTTAGGTCAGGTTGATACTTCACCAGATAGCCTGTCTGGCAGCTAGTTTGGAAACTGTGATTTAGAAACCTCTGCACTAGTAGAAATTCCAGTCACAAAACACAAGAGAACTGCTTGTATCGAAGCTGGAAGGAAACTCTAGACATATATATTCCTGTGAGAAAGCAGGTGTCCAGTGACTTAATGGATTTGTACTCATTGAGAAAAACAGTAGCTGTAGCAGAGAACTTGAGAGAAAGCTGAGGGCCAGAAAGGTAGTGACAGATGAAAATGGCCACCGTGTAGTCTACTCTTAGAATTGTTTTCCGCAGGCTCCATTTTCTTTCTTTCTTCTTCTTCTTTTTTTTTTTTTTTTTTGGTTGCAGTTTGGCCGGGGCTAGGTTTGAACCCACCACCTTCGGTATATGGGGCCTGCGCCCTACTCACTGAGCCACAGGCGCTGCCCCTCAGACTCCATTTTTGACACACCATTTAAACCTTACAGTGATGCCCTCATGCCCAGTCAGATCTGAATTCCTCAGGCAGTACGACACAGTTCACCCCAAACTCTCCCACTTCATTTTTCCCTCTTCTCTGCTTTATGATGATGAGGAGGACGATGGTGACGATGATTACGATTACTACAGGAATCTCTGCAAGGCTTCCACATAACCTCACATGGGCTGGTCCTCACCAATCTCACCTCCTCCCACTGTCTCTGGGTCACTCTGCCTCAGTCACACAGGTGGGCTTTCATTCTTTTTTCAGAAAACATCCAGCATGTTTCTCCCTAAAAGTTACTTCCTCCTGAAATGTTCCTCACCTAGAAATTTTTTACTGGGGGCCTCTTTTAATCATCTAGGTCTCAGTTAAATTGTTCATTCTCAGAGAGGCCATCCCTGACTATTTAGACTAAGGTAGTTCCCAGCTACTTCCAATGATATCACTCTGTTATGTTTTCATCTCTAGACATTCTGTCTTCTCCCACTAGACTACAAGTTCCCCATCTGTCTTCTCCAATATTGTATCCCAAATCTCTATAACCATGGATGGCACTCAAAGAATGTTTGATGACCACATGAACGGGGCTAGGATTTGGACCCAGGTCTAACTCCAAAGCCTGGACCTTAACCCTTATATACCTTAGTGTTTTCTAAGTCCTCTGTCTACCAGAAACTAAATATGAGGATCTAAAAAGAAAGAAAACTGCTATTCTGACCCTATTCACCTTGGGGAAAAAGTAAAACATAAATTCTAACTATTATCTATAACAAGAACTTTATCTCTGGGATGGATTTAGTATCATTCAACTTTTTTTTTGTTTAATGCTGGCTGTTTTTTCCAAAGAAGAAAGGCATATTTATGAGCCTGCCTCACACTTAATCATTCTTGTCTCTGTGTACTGTGTGCCTTTTCCTAATTCCTGGGGAACATTGTGAATTTCTCAAATGGTCTCTTATCTCTTTAGATTCCCACAACACTTTATCATTGCAACACCTCGGTAATAAGGTAGTGATGGCAGAGCTAAGACAAAATGTTGCTATTTTAGACTCCAAACACCTTCCTTATATGAGATATTTTATCTCTCTTATATGCCTTTGACATGGTAAGTGCTATTGTACACTTTCCAGTTTGCCTTTCATTTTATGGCATGGAGGACAGGCCAGTTTTCATAAGGGTTAAATCAAGAAGTGGTCTGGGAGGAGGAGACTGGAACCGGGCAAAGACTAGAGAGCAGGGAGAGCAGCACTGAATTTAATCTTCACCTATGCTATCGCCTTGTCTAATGTTGAGTCCTATATTTCTTGGTATTGTGGATAATTTAATTTTGCTTCTCCATCCATTTCTATATTTTCCAAGCAGTTTCCAATGAGCATAAGAAAAAAGTAGTACGTGTTATTAAATTGTAAAAGTCACCCTTAGAAAAGGGAATTCAACAGGTGTTTCCAAAGTTGAAGTTGCATCTATTTGCAGCCATGGCCTACTTCCAAACAGTGTCTGTTTGGGAGTCCCATAAAATTGGTCTATTGTAGAGTAAAAGTTGCCAGGTCTCTAGCATTCAGCAAGGGGCCAGACGAGACAGGAAAATAATTTTCAATAAAAGGAGCTGAGCAAAAATGTAAGGAGTAGAAGCTAAGGTTTCTCTTTTTTTTTAACTTCAAAATATTAAGGGTCAAAGAGATGTAAAGAAACTAAGATTTCTTAGGAACTGGCCAGAACAAGGAAGCAATGACACCCAGCTAACAGACAGGAAGCCATCACTATCCTCTGTCACCGAGGAAAGTAACCAGAGAAGCCCTATTGGCCACAAGGCAATTTCCTGTAATGCCAGCCCTGGCAGTTTCCCCAGGAGTCTTCAATTACAGTGAGGTGGGAGGGGTAAAGGAGCAGCTTCCAGGGAACGTGACCAGACCAGGTTCTGAGGAAGCCTCTGCCTATCCTGGCTTGTCTGGGGCCACTCCACTGCTGTTTGACCAGGCCATGTTGCTGGTGTCTTTCTCACCTTGGAATGCTCTCCCTTTCCTCTGAAAACACAACCCTTCTTATACTCCCCAAAATTAAAACTGGAAAGTCTTTGGGAGATTATCTAATACAGTCATTCTTAACTTGATCAGGGCAGCACTGATTATTTTTAATTGTAATTATGTATTATTCTCTCTTGCTTTCCTAAAAAGAATTTCACAGGAATAAGCTATAATAAAAATGTAAGCAAAAATTTTAAAAAGCACATATTATGCCCTAACTGTATTGCCAAGAAAAAAAAAAAAGGAAAGTCATTTATAAGAAAACAATACGTAGTTCAATATGTGAAAGCCTCCATGGCTATATTAGTAAATGTAATGAAGTATTAGTCAGAGGCTAATGGCTCTACACAGAATCATTATGACCAGGACAGCCTGCTGACACAGAATGACAATGGGATGTGGCATTGGTGACTCAAAAACCATGAATGCTGTTGCTATTAGGACACTAATTCTCTGAAATGGTAAAAAATTAATGGTCACTTTGGGGGACAAGAAAAGTACAATCTTCACTTTATTTACTTGGCAGTTCTAATCAGTAATAATAAAACCATGAAAAAATTCATTTCCATATGGAAAGTGTGGTTATGTTCTAGACTTACATAATTATAAACAGTTTTCACTTTCATCAATATCCAGAGGTCTTCTAAATGCAGGGCAAGATGCAGGACAATTCTTTGTAGTACAGCGTAGCCATAAAGTTCATGTGCAATTTAAAACAGTTGTCTATTTTAAACACAGTTGTCTATTTTAGACAACTATTTTAAATTGCACATGAACTTTATAGCTACCCTATATATAGTACATCTATCATTTCTGCCCACCACCACTTAGTAAGAGTCTCTTCCTCATCATTTGACAACCAAAAATGGCCTCACAATTTCCCAAATACCTCCTAGGGAGTGTTTCTGTTAAGAATCTCTGGTCTAATCCAAATCTCCCCTTTTATAGATGAGAACACTGAAGGAAATTGCTTTGCCCTGGGTCACAGTGCTGGCAAATGGATCCTAGCACTTCTGTCCATAATGCCATATTCTTCCTACTATATCATACTTCTCAAGGTCAAGTCCAAGTTACATTTCTTCCATAAGTACGCCAGTTTCAGTGAAAAGCTGCAGCATTCACTGGGCAAGTGTCACATGTTGCTATGACACAATTGTTGCAATGTTTCTTAGGTTGCAGGGCTGAGAATCTTGTTTTCTCATCCAGACCGTAATGTCCATATGGGAAAGATCAAACTATTTTACCTCTTTGTATATCCCCAGAGTGTTAAAGAGGTAAATCTATGTTCTAACCATTACCTGAAGCAGTATACCTTAGTTAAGAGTATAAGTTCTGGCAACCTATACAGGTTTAAACCCCAGATCTGATATTTCTGAGTTGGATGTTGCTAGCTAAGTGATTTTATCTCTCTGATCTCCAATTTTCTTATCTGTAAAATGGGGATGGCAATAGTATCTACTGTATAGGGTTTGATTGGAAGATTCAATAAAATAAAGCATAGTGTCTGACTCACAGGATGCACTAAATGTTATCTATTATTACTAAATTAACAGCAGCTAGGCCAGACTACCGTGGTCTCTGTGACACTCTGTTCCCTCTCTGGATCTGATTTTCAAGTGATGTGCACGTGAATGGCCATACCAGTCTGTCTATGGCTGATGTTCACCCTGCTTAGTTAGGATGTTCATTTGGATTTGTTGGTATCTGTATATAACCTATCGTTACATATTTTTAATATCATCTCTATCCCACACACGCATCCCTTTGCAGGTGCTGGTTCCTTTGTCTAAAATGCCTTCCTGACCCCTTTTCCCACTTACCACAAACCCAACTTCTGTTCATTCTTTAAAACCCTGTTCAAACATCATGTTCTTGGTGCAGACACCCCCAATCTCTGCCTCTCTCCCAGCTATTTCAGGCAGAATGTCTTACTCTCTCCTCTTTGCTATATTTTACTCCATCTATTTAGTTCTAATATGAGACCGGAATCAGGGCTATGTCTTTTTCTTCTCTGCAGCCCTGTCACAAGCCGGCCCTCAATGGAGGGCTGTGAAATAACCGCTCTCAGAACAATGGAGTTACATGTTAAAGATCAGCATCACCTGGAATTCTCCCTCTCCCTTGGGGTTCCTGAAATAAAGAACCACATCATAATGTCCCTACCAGCCGCCAATGTGCTTTTCCAGGTATCATCAGTGCCTACTGGCATGGGTGGTGGCAGGGATGACAATGACGCAACAGGTTACCCAGAAAGAGAGGATGTGAGAGAGCTTAGCTGGAATGACCGAACAGCTTACAAAAATGAGTTATGTTTGTGAGGAATTTCCTCCAGAAAGTTGGGTCACAAAATCCTGGTTGTGCAACATTTTGTTTTGGCCATTCAACATATATTTATTAAGCATCTAAGCTGGGCACTGATTTAGACATGGGGGATAGACAGTGTATCATACAGCTGTTAAGTGAAACCAAGTTCCTGCTCTCCTGGTGTTTATAATCTAGAAGGAAGACAAACAGTAAACAAATTAATATTACATACCTATGTGTTAGTGATATGTATTGTGGAGGAAAATAAATTGGTATAAGAGGACAGGAATTGTTGGAGTCAGGCTATTCTTTATTTATTTCTTTTGTAGAGATGGGGTCTTGCCCAGGCTAGAGTGCAATGGCTATTCACACGTTCAGTCATAGCACACTGCAGCATTGAGCTCCTGGGTTGAAGTGATCCTCCTATGTCAGCCTCCTTTAGAGCTGAGATTATAAGCATGCACTGTGGCACCCAGCTCAGGTTGTTATTGTATGTAAGGAAGTCAGATAAGGCCTTGGTTATCAGGTGATTTCTGAGCAAAACCACCATATTTCTCAAAGTACAGTCCTTGGACCGCATCCTCAGCCCTGGAAACTTCTTAGAAATGCAAATTCTTGCATAGAAATGCAAAACCTTTAGAGGAAGGCCCCACAAGGCCCTTCAGGTGATTCTGTGCACACTACCATTTGAGATGGAGAAGATGAGAGAGCAAGCTATGTGGCTATCCGGAGAGTGTTCCAGGCAAAGGGAACAGCAAGTGCAACGGCAGTAAATGACAGAATATGTCTAATGTTTTGGCTAAACAGTAAGGAGGCCAGAGTGCTGTAGTGAATAAGGGGAATGGGGTAGATGATAAAGCCAGATTACACAAGATTTTATAGCCCACTGTAAGAACCTTGCCTTTGGAAAGTCATTAAAGGACTTTGAACATACTAGTGACACCAACTGAGTTACTTTTCTGAATAGATCACTCGAGCTGCCATGTGAACTACAGCAGGGCAAGGGTGGAAACAGAAAGACCATCTGGAGGCGGTGGTGGCAGTTCAACAGAAGGAGGCTTGGACCAGAGGCACAGTTGGAGAGACTGGGAGAAATAGGACTCTAGGTATGTTTTGAAGGTAAAGCTCCTAGGATTCGCTGATGGATTGGATTTGGGATATAACTGAAAAAGAGGAGCCAAGGATGACTCCTGAGTTTCTGTACCAAGGATATAATTGCCATTTATTCAAATGGAAAAGACTGTTGGAGGAGCTACTTTGGGAGCCATCAGGAATTCTGATTTTGAGCTATCTATTAGACATTTAAATGGGGGAGTAGGTACTTGGCTTTGAAGTTGGGAGTTCAGGGGAGATATCTTGGTCAGTATAAACTTGACTATGTTGCGGTAACAAATCTAAAATCTCAAAAGTGTAACACAACAAAGTTTGATTTCTCACTCATGTCACGATCCAATCAAGGACAGGCAGCTCTCATGCCCAAACTAAGGACATAGGTAAGACTGCAAGGCAGTTGTAAAGGGCCACTTGAGGTTACTGGTAATGAACTTGAAGGAATACTAATTATAATATCAATATTGTGAGGCATTCTCTAGCTTTATTCAGCCATGTGGATACAGATGCAGATGAGGGGAAGAGTTGGATTTAATCAAGGTTGGGGTCTGCTAGGTAAGACCGATAAAGAGAAAGAGAGGCAAGGGAAGTTGAGAGTGTAACTAAAGAAGTGATTATGATGATAGACCATGAAATCTACAATTGCTAAGGAAGGCAGGGAGAACAGGCAGTGGGTAAAGGGCAGTGAAAAGGTAGTACAGGCAATAGATGACTGACCCTGGTGGGGTTGAAGAAATGTATGGGTTTTAGCTGTTCCTCAAAAAAAAAAAAAGGTGGTATAAAGAAGCTAGGGCCTGTTAACCTTTACATAGTACAAAATAATTCAGTCCTTGGGATATAACAAATACTTCTTGAATGAGCTCAGTAAATTGTTGTTGAAATTGCTCCTCAATAGTAGTTTCATACAACATAACAACACTATCCTGTTTTAATAACTTCAGTTTTCTTCCAAACACATTTCACATAAAATCTCATTTGATTCCCCACCATAAATCTGAACTAGGTATTTTAGATGTATGTATAGAGACATACACACATACATAATATTACAATGACTTATTTATATCTTCACCTACCCTCCAACACATTAACTTCCTTTGAGATGAAGACCTTGGCTTGTTCACCATAAGACAAGTCAATTTAAATCCTCTAAGCTTCAATTTCCTGAACTATACAATAAGGATAATATTTTACTTTATAGGGTATAGTGAGGTTAAATGAGATGATGTCCTTAGGAAGGCGCTTGGTATACTGAGCATATAGTATGCTGGTATTATTTATAATTACAGTATGTCCTCACTCAATGACTAATTCCTATTTTAAAAAAAAGGAAATAGAAGCTCAGCAACTTCTTCAACATAGAAAGTTTAGTATCAGGCTGGGTGTGGTAGCTCACACCCATAATCTCAGCACTCTGGGAGGCTGAGGTAGGTAGGTTGCCTGAGATCGGGAGTTCAAGACCAGCCTGAGCAAGAGTGAGAGCTCGTTTCTAAAAACAGGCATGTGCAGTCGCGGGTGCCTGTAGTCCCAGCTACTTGGGAGGCTGAGGCAAGAGGATCTCTCACGCCCCAAAGTTTAAGGTTGCTGTGAGCAATGACGCCACGGCATTCTACCAAGGGTGACAAAGTGAGACTCTGTCTGAAAAATAAAAAAACAAAACAGTTCAGTGACAGAGTTGGGATAAGAAACTAGATATCCTCACTCTCTGTCTCTTGTTTCATTATTATTATTTTAGTCAGACCTGCTGCCACTAGTTCTAAAAGTAAGACTGAAATTGAGAAGTCAGAAAAAGAACATGAAATGTTAGAGAGGTACTTTTTGGTGTACTTTTTATCAATATTACTTTACTTACTTTACCATATCATTTGTTATGTTTGCACACTTTCTAAACAACTCTCATATGTGATTCTCATAACTACTTTTGAAGCAAAAGAACAATGTTTTATATGCTCGTTTTCCAGGAAAAAAAAATACTCTTGTGTTTCAGAGGGTTTCATTTGCTAGTTAAGTGACAAAGCAAAGCCAAGGCTTCCTTTTTTGAGTGCCTAAACATCGAAAAGGGAAAAATAATACAAGATGCTAAGGTGTTCTTTTATAATCTTCATTCCCTACTGATAGCCTCAGAGTCCAGAAATTCAGAGAGGCCTCTTTGGCTAGCTCAGAGGTATTCTTGGGGTCACATTCATAATAATGGCTACGATGAGCATCTGCTATGTGCCTGACTAAATAGTTCTTTTTTTCTTGTCTCAGAGTGTTTTTTTTTTTTTAATTGTCTGGGATTCATTGAGGGTACAAAGAATCAGGATACATTGATTGCATTTGTTAGGTAAAAAGTCCTTATTATAATTATGTCCCACTTCCAAGAGGTGCCATACAACATGACCTCCCCCACTGCCTCCCACCTCCCCTCTCCCCACTCCCTCATTCCCCCTACCCTGCACCTTGTATTAGATCACCTGCTGCCTTCATATTAGGATTGAGTACATTGGGTTCCTGCCTCTCCATTCTTGTGATGCTTTACTAAGAAGAATGTGTTCTAACTCAATCCAAGTTAATATAAAAGATATAAAGTCTCCATCTTTTTTAATGGCTGAATAGTATTCCATGGTATACAGATACCACAGCTTGTTAATCCATTCCTGGGTTGGTGGGCATTTACATTGTTTCGACATTTTGGCAATTGTAAATTGAGCAGAGATAAACAGTCTAGTTCAAATGTCCTTATGATAAAATAATTTTTTTTTCTGGGTAGATGCCCAGTAATGGGATTGCAGGATTAAATGGGAGGTCTAATTTGAGTTCTTTGGGAGTTCTCCATACTTCCTTCCAAAAAGGTTGTATCAGTCTGCAATCCCACCAGCAATGTAAAAGTGTTCCCTCCTCTCCATATCCACAGCAGCATCTGCAGCTTTGGGACTTTGTGATGTGGGCTAATCTCACTGGGGTTAGGTGATATCTCAAGGCGGTTTTGATTTGCATTCTGTGATGATTAAGGATGGTGAGCATTTTTTCATATATTTGTTACCCATTTGTCTGTCTTCTTTAGAGAAGGTTCTATTCACATCTCTTGCCCAGTGATACATGGGATTGTTGGCTCTTTTTTTGTTGATTAATTTGAATTCTCTGCAGATCCTAGTTATCAAGCTTTTGTCTGATTCATAATATGCAAATATCTTTTCCCATTCTGAAGGTTGTCTATTTGCTTTAGTCGTTGTCTCCTTAGCTGTACAGAAGCTTTTCAGTTTAATTAAGTCCCATTTATTTATTTTTGTTGTTGCAACTGCCATGGAAGTTTTCTTCATAAAGTCTTTCTGCAGGCCGATATCTTCAAGTGTTTTCCCCACACATTCTTCAGGGATTTTTATTGTTTCACACCTTACATTTAAATCTTTTACCCATCTTGAATTAATTTTTATAAGTAGTGAAAGGTGTGGGTCCAGTTTCAGTCTTTTACATGTGGTTATCTGGTTTTCCCACGCCATTTATTGAGTAGGGATTCTTTTCCCCAGTGTATGTTGTTTGAATTATCAAAGATCAGGGTGCTGTAAGGTGTTAGTTTCATCTCATGGTTTTCCATTCAGTTCCAAATGTCTATGTCTCTCTTTTGGTGCCTAAATAGTTCACTTTTGTTATCTCACTAAACTGTCCCAACGACACAGTGAGGTAGACACTATTACCACCATCGTTGCATAGATGGGGAAACTGAAGCTTAGAAGGGTTGAATAGTTTTCCTGACCAAGGTCACTCAGCTTGGGAGTGGCACAAATTCAAACCAAGGTTTGACCCAAAATCTTAGACCTCTTCCCCTAAGCCAAGTACCCTTTAGCATCATCCTAAGTTTCTGAACTTTGTGCTGAGGGTACAGAGGTCTGGCTTTACTTTGAGTAAAAGTAAATGAAACCACTGCACTGAAATGTAAACAAACACAAAACCAAGCTGGGTCCTGTGCCACTTTTGATGTGCATTTGCCTTTTATGAACAGCTCCGTATGAATTTATGAATGAAAGCCTCTGGGAGGAGATGGAAGTGATCTGTGGGAGCTGGCTCCCTACCAGGTGGGACTTGTCACCCATACATTATTTTAAGGAAGAAGCTGACATCAGACACTGCTGAGTAGTTCAGGAAGGAATTTCCCTCCACCATCTGTTCAACTGTGTTCACATCATAAACAAACACAACTGATGGGGTCAGGAGTGGGAGAGGAACAGAAGATATGTCAGGTTTACACTTGAAAAGCCCCATCTAGCCAGAATGAACCAGGGCCTGAGAGGAAGGGATGCAGTATTGCCCAGTTAGATCTTAAAGGGAAGTCACCACTTAACACACCCAATAGACAAACTTAATGTTACCCGTGATGTTCTTAAAATAGATGCCTCCTTCTCCTTTGCAAGTACTTCTTGAATAGCTATGAAAGGATGTTATTCTTTTTTTTTTTTTTTTGGAGACAGAGCCTCAAGCTATCCCCCTGGGCAGAGTGCCATGGCATCACAGCTCATACCAACCTCCAACTCCTGGGCTCAAGCGAGTCTCCTGTCTCAGCCTCCCAAGTAGCTGGGACCACAGGCACCCGCCACAACGCCAGGCCATTTTTTTTTTTTT
>CAUYQV010030996.1:0-50171 GCA_963574575.1 Galagoides demidoff | reverse complement strand
TCAGTTAGAACTGGCCTGGTAAATTGGGCTCCTTGGATCTAATCAGAGCTCTATTAGGATCTGCCTGTGAAATCTGGGCCACTTTTGTGCACAGTCACGAATCACCAAATATTCATTGATCTGACCCTCTTGCAGGTTCTTGGGGCATATGAGTTAGCAAACCAGAGAAAAACTTTTGTCTTTATTCAAGTGGAAGGACTCTGATTGTAGCAGGCAGAATAAAGGCCTCCAATGAAAGTGTCCACATTCTAATCCCCAGAACCTGTGAAAGTGTTACCTTGTGCGGTAAAAGGAACTCTGCAGATGTGATTAAGTTAATCCTGGGGTGGGGAGATTATCCCGGGTTATCTGGGTGGGCCCAGTGTAATCACAAGGGTCTTCATAAGAGGGAGACGGAGGGTCAGATTAGAAGTGGCAATGTGGCAATGCAAATAGAGTTGTAATGACAAATTTCATGGCAGGAGCCATGAGCCCACCGGAATGCAGGCATCCTCTGGAAGGTGGAGAAGGCAGGAAGGGAGTTCTCTGCTAGTTCCTGCCGAAGGGACACAGTCTTGCCAGTGTTTTGATTTTAGCCTGGTGAGCCTCGCTTTGGTCTTGTGACCCCCCAGAGTTAGGAGATAATAAATTTGTGTTCTTTTAAGCTACCAAATTTGTGGTGATCTGTTACAGCAGCTATAGAAAACCGATACACTGACTCAGAAAATAATAAATCTAATATTTAAGCAGATCATCCATGATGAGTTAGAAGGTAATAGGCCAATAATTCTGGGATCTTCTTTGCCTTGGTGAGAGGCAGCTGTTGGGATGAATGGCTTTTTGCACAGTAATCGGCAGCCAGAGTTTGACAATCTTTGAGCTCCTCCTTTAAAGAAGCCTTTTGTTACAGATGGGAGAGAGTCTGACCATGGTGATAAAATTCTGTTTATTGGTCTAGCACACTGCTTGTACTTAGGCAGAGTATCACCATATTAAAATGTACAGGTGATCATAACATAAAACTCCCATTTACGAGATGTACAGACTGAGGCATGAGAAGGAACAGCCTCCTACCTGACCCAGGGCATCTGGACATCATCCAGTCAGCAGTTTAAGACCAGGTTTCTTCTTCACATGAAAATCAGAACCTGCCTCACATAAAACAAAGGCACCGTGTCCGCTCACACAGCTTCCCTATAGAAAGGAGCAAGTCTGAGTGAGCTGCCCAGCATCAAGTGTGGACACCCCCAGCACACAGCTCTTTTCCATTAGAAACTCCTCAGCTCTCAATATGCCCTGGAAACAGCAGAGACTCTCTGGTCTGCACACCTATTTCAACCTCCTACTGTCTGAGAAACCAATTGGAGGGGCTGGGTGACACTCGCCTCTGTCACTTGCAGGCAAAATTAGAATCAAGTTTGTTGCATCATGATGACTATGGATTATGATACAGGTTCAGCTGCTACAACAAAATCTAAGATAGCAGTGACCCAAACAGGATATCTAGTTCCAACACACATAGCCTGACATCAGGGACCCAGATTCCTCCAAACTCACTGTTCTGACATTAACACACAGCTTCTACCTCATGATTTGAGATGGCTGCTCCGGTTCCTGCCACTGTGTCTGCATTCCAGCCAGCAGAAGGGGGAAGGGAGGAAGAGGGCCCCTGTTCCTTTAAAGGGCAGGGCATCATTTCCATTCATATACTTAGCTGCAAGGGAGGCTGAGCAATGTGACCTCTTGTCTGGTGCCAGGAGCCTGGCTGAAATTGTTATTACTATAGAAGAGAATAGGTATTACTATTCTCTCTGCTCTTATGATTGCCTCAGATGCAAGTGGAAGCTTTCAAAAATGCTCCAGAGAAACACTGAACTTCTTTGGAAGCTGAGGACTTGGGGATAGGAGGTAGGTGAGGCCTGGGGGCATAGGTTATGGCTTTCTTCTCACATGGGAGCAGTTGAGATGGCGATGGGATCAGCCTGTCATTCCCACTAGCCAGAGGCTGGAGCTGGTGTTGGAGACGCCAGTGGGTGATAGGCGTATCTGAAGCCTCTCGAAAACAACTGCCCGGATGTGGACACACATCTTAGGAGCCATCTGCTTTTGCAGGCTGCTTACATGTCCTCTGTCTGAAGGCAGGGTCCCCAACACAGGGGCCTCCTCTGCCTCCTGGTGCTCCTCTTGCATTGGAAACCAATGCCTGCAGAATGTAGCGCTCACAAGGACACAGTCGCATCGACTCTCCCTGCTCCCAGAAGCACAGTCTCCTCTGAGCAGCGCGAGGCTGGCTCTGGGGAATCGATTGTGACCCCTCCAAACCTTCATGGTAATCCTGAGAGAAAGGGACGTCTGCTGGGGGCTTCTGGGAAGACTGCTCTCCCACCCAATAGAGAGAGAGAGAGAGATGTTCTAGATGCTGGCAGGCAATAATGTGATGCCTGCAGCTGTGGCAGCCATCTGGGGTGATGAGGTGACAAGTTTGGGGTTAACGAAACAACCCAGGGATGGCAAAGTGAAAGGGTTGAAGGCATCTGGGTCCTTGGCCCTTGAGGATGTCTTACTACTGCAATTATTCTTAAGTAAGGTGCACGACTGAACCCCCTCTGAGTGGAGTGTTTAGTTACTGGTAGCAAAAAGCACTCAAGTATGCTACCAGAACCTTCTGCAGTTTCCCGGCGGCGCTCAGCATGAGGACTGAGGGCTTAGCTTGTGTCTGGCCCTCCCAGCCAGACCTCACACGGCCCTTTCCCTATGCTCACTCTGTTCCCACAGAGCTAACTTTAAAAGGGGGCCTTTGCACGTGCTGTGCCCTCTGCCTGTAATGCTCTCTCCCTGCACCTCCTGGCCAGTGTGTTCATATGGCCTTCAGAGAGGCCTTGTCCCATCTCTTCTGTTGTGGCCCTTGTCTCATCTGGAGTTAAGTGTTCACTTGTGACCATGCTTAGCATCCGTCACCTTCACTGCAGTCAGAACCTTATGACAGTTGCTCCTGGGTCTGCATTTTCCAACTGTAGCCCCTGTACCTGCTCCAGTGTCAAGCCCATAGGTACATAGTTGTGTTTCTTGAATGAATGAAACAGTTTGTGAATCATTATTTCACTCCCTGTCTCCCCAGCTCAACTTCAGGGACGCCACTGCCAGCAACACCTCCCTCAGCTCTCAGAAATCCTTCCCTGGCCAGTCCCCTACACACATGCCAGCATTAGGCTCATTTGTTTACAAGTCTATCTGTCTGTCTGTCTCTCTCTCACACACACACCCCTGCTGCATGAATCTGTTGCTGCATGACAAATAATGCCCAAACATGGTAGCTTAAAACAACAAGAAACATTTATTATTTCACTGTTTCTGTGGGTCATAAATTTGGAATTGGCTTAGCTAGGTGGTTCTGGCATTGAGCCCCTTAGGAGAGTGCAGATGGTTGCAGCTATCTGAAGGCTTGACTGGGGAGGGAGGACCTGTGTGTCCAGAGAAAGGGTTGTACAGTCAGATGATTCATCTCATTCCATCACCCCAGCCCACATGAATCTTAAGGGACTGGGAATCTTAAGGGTCAGTGATGGAGATCTGGAGGGGAAGAGGTGGCCATGCCCAACCCTTTAGGCACGGATGAGAAAAGTTCCAACAATAAAGGCTTTGTGAAATGAACGAAAGAATGAGGACCTAGAGGAATTCCTTGCTGCATAGTGACATTCTGCCTCCTGGGTGTCTCACGTCCTGGTGTGACCTGGGGAGCAGAGTGCCGGACAGAACTGCTACAGTCAAGCCCAGGGAGTGCAGAGGCCAGTGTGGTGATGAAAGATAAATCTTCCTTCAGGGAATGCTCCATCCTGGTGTCACCTGCTGGGATTTTGTGTGGACTGGGACATCTGCTGGTGATTGTTGGTGGGGTGGCCTCTTTGTTTCACACATGACCCTCCAGTTTTCTTCTCTGGGGCCTTGGGGACTCCCTCCCCACACCCTGGGGTCCTTACCCCACCCCCAGAGTCTAAATGTCACTTTGCACAATCCGGCACCATGGAAACAGCCAGACTCCGTTAATTCCTGCTTCCCTTGCTTAAAGCAAGCTCAGTTTATGGAAATCTCTGGGATCATAGTTACCGTAAAAATACTGTTTAGCCTCAGGGTCTGCCCCCACACTGAGCCAGCAGTGACCCTTCCCTGTCACCTGCACCTCGCATTCTGAATGAGCAATGCCCAATGCAGCCTCTTCTTTCCCTCAGATCCCTGTGAGGTTTCAGGCAGCACATGGCTGTGCCCTGACAGCGAGGTGACCAAGGAGGCCTGGAAATGAAGCTTTAAAGAAGCGGTTCTCAACTTGTGGGTCACAACCCCTGTGGACTGTATTAAAGGGTGGCGGCAGTAGGAAGGTTGAGAACCACTGCTTTAAAGGAAGGCGAGGGCTGCTGAAAAGAGTCAGTGCTGAGCCCAGACAGACAGAAGACCTGGGACAAATTGCCTAATGCCCCTGAGCCTCAGTTTCTTCATCTGAAAAGTGGGGTGGTGATAACAGCACATCTCAGAGGGCTGGGAGGACGGAGCTCCTAAACTCCAGCTATGGTGGGTCCTAACCAGGCGCCGGCTTAACCAACCAACCTGAGATCTGCAAATACTCGGCTGATGGGCAGAGAGTCACCCCTATCTGGCCCCAATCTGGGAGCAGATTGGTTACTCCACAGGGCAGGGTCCCTTGCTTTCCCCACCTCCCATCAGGAATTCAAATGCTTTGGCAAAGACCAAAAAACAGCGGATGGGAGAGGAGGAGAGAGACTGAATGAGAGAAAGTTGACAAAGGAGGACCAGGCTGCCCTGAGCTGTAATAGAAAATAGAACACAGGCCAGGCATAGTGACTCATGCCTGTAATCCTAGCACTCTGGGAGGTTGAGGCAGGTGGATTGCTTGAGCTTAGGAGTTGGAAACCAGACTGAGCAAGAGCGAGACCTTGTTTCTACTAAAAATAGAAAAAACTATCCAGGTATTGTGACGGGCACCTGTAGTTCTAGCTACCTGGGAGGCTGAAGCAGAAGGATCACTTGAGCCCAGGAGTTTGAGGTTGCTGTGAGCTAGGGTGCAACAGCACTCTACCCAGGGTGACAGAATGAGACTGTGTTTTGAAGAAAAAAAGAAGAAGAAGAAGAAGAAAGAGGGAACTCTTTCAACAGGGACAGGATGGATGGCCTGGGGGTGGGACTGAAGGAGGGGGAGAGGTGGGCAGGGCCTTAGGATCAGGGAAACTCACTGGCTGTGGGACCTTAGGCAAAGAGTTAGCCTCTCTGTGCTGGGCCTTCTCCTCTGTAACATGAGGGTGACTGAGTTAATGAACCCCTCCCCCTGCCCGTTGGTGATTGGAGCCCAGCAGGCTCTATACTTCTGTTTGGTCAATATCTCAGGGTAAATGCCCCACCCCCTCATGGGCCCAGCTACTATGGCTGAGTGGGACAAGTCCCTGTCTTCCCCCACCCTATGCCAGGGAAGGAGACACTGAGAGTTGCCTGGCCTCTATTTCCCCTAGGGTCCCCACGTACGGGTGGGGTGCTCTCTAAGCCTCTGCCTATGGTCTGCCGACAGTAGGGCTGGATCTCCTAAGCCTCTGGAGATCCTTGATCTTGGGAGGGAGGCTGTCAGTGACAGGGTCCCTTCCCCATCAGGTCCCTGCCCTCCCCAGAGGACAACAGGCTGAGTTTCCCCGTGCAGGTCCAGGGGCCCCTTGCAGCCACTAGGTTAGTTCAGGCCTAGTGTGTTACTGTTAGGGATCTGGCGATGACATGGGTACCATACCCTCATTGATCAAGCTGGATTGTAAAGAGCTCAGGGACCAGCTCAGCCCCTGGACAAGTGAGCAACTCCGGGCCTCAGCCTCATCATTCGTCCACTGTTCTGCAGACTCAGAAAAATAGTAAGTATTGGGTCTTTTCAGGCCAGAGCTCAATGGATATGTTTCCCACACAAGGGGGTAAGGGGGCAAAGAACAGTTATACAGGACTGTGACAGGCCTGCCCCAGAGTTCTGAGCCACCTTTCTGAACACAAGCACCCACGGGCTGTGCAGGCCCTGCAGGCAGCACTGTCCTTGTCCCCCAGCTGCGTGAGGGATCTGACCCAGTTACTGTTGGCTCATAAAGGCACGGATGCCCCAACTAGAGAGAGGCCGCAGAACCTCCTGGTGCACCCAACACTTGCCCCTCGCCATCTGCCAGTCAGGATTCTGCTAAGAAACAACACTAGAAAGAGTGAGAGAGCTATGTGAAGAGACCTACTGCCCGGAATGGGCTCATGCAGTTGTGGGAACTGGGGAGCCAAGCCTGAAAGCTGAAGAGCAGATCCTCGGAAAGGGCAGGCCGGAAACCTCGGCCTGGGCGCTGCTGCCGTCCGCAGGTGGAATTCCTCTTCCATCAGTGAAGCTCCAGCCTAGTTCTTAAGGCCTTTTACCTAATTGAGTCAAGCCCACTCAGATTATCTGAGACAATCTTCCTTTCTTTTCTTTTCTTTTTTTTTTTTGAGACAAGAGTCTCACGTTGTCACCCTTGGTAGAGGGCTGTGGTGTCACAGCTCACAGCAACCTCAACTCTTGGGCTTAAGAGATTCTCTGGCCTCAGCCTCCTAAGTAGCTGGGAGTATAGGCGCTGCCACAATGCCTGGCTATTTTCTGGTTGTTGTAGTTGTCATTGTTGTTTAGCAGGCCTGAGCCGGCTTCAAACCTGCCAGCTCCAGTGTATGTGACTGGTGCCCTAATCACTGAGCTATGGGCACCCAGCTGACAATCTTCCTTTCTTAAAGTCAACTGATCCGAGACAGGGCACTGTGGTTCATACCTGTTATCCCAGCACTTTGGGAGGCCAAGACAAGAGGACTGATTGAGCCAGGAGTTCAAGACCAGCCTGGGCAACACAGTGAGACACCCCCCCCCCACCGCCCCCATCTCTATAAAGCATCTAAAAACTAGCTAGGTACTAGGTGTTGTGGCTCATGCCTATAATCCTAGTACTCTGGGAGGCTGAGGCAGGTGGATTGCCTGAGCTCAGCAGTTTGAGACCACCATGTCTGGCTAGCTTGAGCAAAAGTGAGACATCATCTCTACTAAAAATAGTAAAACTAATCAGATGTTGTGACAGGTGCCTGTAGTTCCAGCTACTTGGGAGGCTGAGGCAGGAAGATTCTCTGAGCCCAAGAGTTTGACGTTGCTGTGAGCTATGATGCCATGACACTCTACCCAGGGCAACAGAATGAGGCTGTCTCAAAAAACAAACAAACAAACAACTAGGCAGGCATGGTGGTATGCACGTGTAGTCTCAGCTACTTGGGAAGCTGAGGCAGGAAGATCACTTGACCTCTGGGTGACAGAGTGAGACCCAGTCTTGAAAAAAGTAAATGAATGAAAACAATTTTAAATTAAAATAAAGTTAAAAATTCCATCACCCAGATAAGAAGGGGAGAAAAGGGAAAACAAGTCAACCAGTTAAGGCTTTGACTCCCATCCTCACATCTACAAAATATTCACAGCTGAACATGGAGATCAGTGTTGGGCTGAAGAGCTAGCCCTGCAGCCTCCCCAAGCAGACACAGGAAACTGACCATGCACCATCCCTCCTGTCTCTCTGACTTCTGGCTCCTGCCAGCTTGAATACTGAGTCTCTGGCCACTCACCCCTGCTGGGAGTGGGATGAGGTCACCAGCTGAGCTCCTGGGCCCTGCTGGGCTCCCTGGGCTTTGTCCCCATTCCAGCTCCCAGACCTACTGGGATGAATTTCCACCTGGATCCCAGCCCTAAGCCCCAGCCATTCCTCCATCATGTCTCTCTTCTTGTGAAATCTCCATTAACTGGCCTGAGCCAACCCTGTGTGAGCCCAGGGTGGGGTGCAGCCACTGGCTTGCCCTACTGCCCTCAAGGAGCCGCCAATCTTCTGGGGGAGCTGCCAAAATCCAGGTTCCAGGATGGCAGAGCAGGTTTGCTGAGAATCTGTGTTTTCCTAGATTTCTGGCTGTGCTCTGGGCTGAATTCCCTGGTTAGGCCACAGCTCTGAGCTGTAGGAAACCAGCCCTGTGCTTGTTTTGTTTTGATTGCACAACCCTAGAGCAGGAGGCCAGAGTGGACATCTGCTGTTTTGGCCAGCCCAGCACCCATGGCCCCCCTTTCTGGCAAAAGCCCCCCAGTGGCCTCATGGGGAAATCCCCCCCATGTTTGCAGCCTGGGGAGTAGGCGGTCAGTCCAGATTCCCTGATCCTTTCTTACCAGAGGATGGGCTTTGTCTCAGTCTGTTTTTTGTTACTCAGAATACCTGTAACTAGGTAATTCATAAAGAAAAGGAATTTATTTCTAACAGTTATGGAAGCTAAAAAGTTCAAGGTCAAGGGGCCACATCGGGTGAGAGCCTTCTTGTTGGTGGGGACTGTGCAGGGTCCTGAGGTGGCGCAGGGCATCACATGGCCAGGGGGATGAGCATGCGCCTGTGCTAGCTCGGGTCTCTCTTCCTCTCTTGATAGAGTCACCAGTTTCCCACCCGTAATAATTAATGCATCAATCCACAGATAAATTAATCTATTCTGGAGGCCCAGAGCGCTCATGATCCAAACACCTCTAAGAGCTTCTGCCTCTTAGTACTGCCACATTGAGGATTGAGTTTCCAACACAGGAAATTTGAGGGACACATTCAAACCAGGCCCGTGGCCCAGCTTGGTCACCAGCTCTCCCACCCTGAGGAGAGGAGCTCATTCTTCATCCTGATGGCAGATCCGGTTTCTATCTCGCTGAGGCCTGCCTGGTTTTCCTGATTCCTTCTGTTCTCTGAGCCCTCTCAGTCTCAAGGTGAACAAAGGCCATTTCTGTCGCTTATGACCACAGAAACCCGACTGATTAGACAATGAATCATACTAATTCTCTTCTGACTCACCACATGACCCTGGGCAAGATGACCCTTCTCTGAGGCTCAGTTTCCCCTTCTGCACATCTGAGCTCACCTCCTATGCTGACACCCCACACCCCCATGGCTGCTTTGGCCATCACAGCAGAGTTGGACTAGAGTGTCCACTATTGCCGATTAGCTGGGTGAGGCCGCCTCTGCCTTGTCCCAGAGGTCCAGAGGTCGTGTTTGGTGGAGGAGAGGCGATAACAGCAGAGAAGCCTTAGAGCTGCCTCCTCCCATGTGTAGTAGTGTCATCAAGGTAAATGTCTCCCTACCCAGGCCCTCTTACGGTCAGCTAAGCTATTGCTATAACAGGACAGTGATCCAGCTCTCTCTAAGCCATTGTACTTTGAATTTTTGAGATTCTTATAAAGACTGGGCACTCTCCTCAAACCAAAAACCCCCATCTCTCTCTCTCTCTCTCTCTTACACACACACACACACACACACACACACACAGACATGCTTACTTTAATGTACAGCTTCCAGAGGAAGGCTAGGGACAGCCTTCAGCTGCCTATCCTGACCCTAAGGGGTTTGGCCTCTGGGTGTCTAGAACAAGTCACCAGCTTGGGCACATGAGTGCAGTGGCTGGGCCCTGTGCCAGGTGTTTTGTTAGCATCAGCTCATTTTTGCTCATCCACCCAAAGAGGACAGCATCTGTGGCGGAGCTTGCTGTGCCCCACCAAGGCCCAGGTCATGGCTTTCCTCCCGGGCACTCCTTTGGGGTTAGGAGTAGCCACACAGTGAGCTCTGAGCAGAAGGTGAGCTGAAGTGATAAGCCCCTAGCCCCTTTGAGTCTGGCACCAAACATCCTTCCATGCCACCTCCACTCTCTCTTTCCCCTTCCACATGCTTACTACAGAGGAGGATAGGCCCTGGATGATGACAGAACCACAGGGTGCAGGAGCCTGGGCCCCAGAGTGGCCGCATGGAGCAAGACCCTTGCCTCTCTCCCCTGTGGGCCCACGGTAGACTGTAATGTGAATAAGAAATGAACTTTTTGGTGGGGGGGTGTCCGTTTTTACATCTATTATGACTAATATAACCTTTTTATCATCCCCATCCAGGGAGGTTCTTCTCAATTTTAAAGGAATTCATCTTAGGGCTCCTTTAAAATAGCCCCTCCACTGGGGTCCCTGTAGCTGGAGCATCTGTCTTAGGCTGAGCCTAGCGCCTGGCTGAACCTCAAGGCAGCTTCTCCAGGGCCTTGATTTATGGTGACTCTGGGCTTCACCCCTTGCCCTCGGGCCCCCACCTGAGCTCTCTTTATTTCCTCTTGTCTGTAGTCTGTGGCCTTCTTTTCCATCCAGTGGCCTCCCATTTGCTTTGGCTATTGTCTGGGTGGAAAGATCAGGGTTCAGGGGTCAGCTGTATCTGTTTTTTTTTCCATCTCCATGACAAATAGCTCCCTGTGGGCAGGCTCAGGCTGGCTCATGGTGGATTTTCTCCTCCCCTGGCAGAAGAGCACACAGGGGCTGCTTCTGAAATGCTGTGGTTGGTCTTTGCAATTCCATAGCAGGGAAGGCCCTGAGAGGGTTGGTTCCAGAATCCCATTTTCCTGAGGCACTTAGATTCCAGAGAGATAACCTGGTTTCTGCTCACAGCTTGTTTCCTAGAGCCCAGGCTGCCTGGCTGTGGCCTCAGTTCCCAACCAGAAGCAGCACTCTGGCCCCTGTCTAACCCCCATGGCTGGGAGACAGAGAGACAGGCCAATGCCCATTCCATTCCCACTGTGGGAAACTCTTTCCATAACCATTTCTCAGAGGAAAGACCCCCTTCCACCTTTTAAATAATTAAATGGGCCTCCAAACTACCAGTTACCAAATCCTTTAGCCCTTGGTAATTATCCAATTCTACTTACTGTGTGTCAGGCCCATGCTAAGCTGTTTACATCCTAGATTTGACTTATGGCTCACTTGACCCATTGTACAGATCAGGAAGTTGAGGTTCAGAGTGCCTGCGGCCCATCAGCCCCCAGGATCAGCTGTGAAGGCAGTGGCAGGGGGCCAGCCATGCTCCTGCTGTCCAGACCTGGTCCCCATGCCCCTAGCAATGGGAGAGATCCCTGGGAGCCTGGGGGTTATAAGGAAGCAGCTCCCTCCCAAAAAGGCCCCTGGGGTTCCAAGCTCCTCACATGGTTGCCTCCCTCTGTTTTGCTCCTCTCAGTCCTGGCCCTCTGCACCATTGCCAGCCTGTCTGACTCCGCCCTTGAACCTGTCCGCTCTCCCTCTCTGGTTCCCACCTCTGTGTTGTTTCTCCAGAGCACTCCCAGGGAGCTCTGCCTGTCGGAGATTGTGTGCTCACTTTGCAAAACAGCAGAAATTTATCGCCCAAGTAATTGATCACGGTGCTTCTGCCTCCTCCATCTCTCTCAGTCTCCTAATTCCCTTCTCCCGCTCTTCCTTCTCTTTTTTCTAAGCGCGCCATCTGTGGTGTCAGAGAGAAGGAAGCCAAGGGGGGGTGTTTCTAGTCCCAATTCTGCCAATTACGAGTCACATGAACCTCAGTTTCCCCATCCATGAAACAGAGAAGCTAATAATACCTGCTCACAGTGCATGGGCACTGTGGCTGCTGGGCTGTAAGGAGCACCCATGCAGCGTGACCGCACCCCCTACCCAGCAGCCCTGGGATGGGTTGGGGGGTGGGACAGGGGCCTTCTTTCAGGTAGGGGCATCACAGTCCAGAGAGTTCAAGCCATCTGTTCAATATCATAGAACTGGTAAGAAGCAACCCCGGGGGCTTGAACCCAGCTCAGCTATGTGGCAAAGCCCGAACCATTAGGCGACCCTGCCTCCTCCATCCTAGGACCAATCAGAAATAAGGTGACCCTCACCAGACCTCCCCCATTCCACTCCATCTTGGAGCTAGCTATGGGGAGGAGGAGAGGTAATTGGCGAAGGGCAATGCTTTGCAAACTGTCTAGCACCAAGAGGGCAGAAGGAAACTTCACAATCATCTCCACCACTCTTCAGCACTGGCCGTGCTCTGCTCTGCGATCAGGCCCTTGAACTGTCCAGGGCACTCTCTGGGACCTAAGGGCTTTCCTGGCCTTCACATTCCTCCTTTCCTTCCAGAGAAGCTGCATGAACAGGGGCCTCCTGTCAGTCAGGCCCCCACACTTGCCAGTGTCTTGGAAGGCCCATAGAACCTTCCAGAATGACCCACAAAAGGATTCTGAAAAACACTTCACTTGCCCTTGCAAGGCTGATGAAGCACCACGCCCAGCGGCCCAGGTTCCCCCTGCTTAACCCTGCAGGCCTGGGCTGGAAACTGCCCTCCTGACCCCGCCTCCTCGAGCGCTGCCCCCTTCTGTTCAGTTGGGGGAGGGGCACATACTTCCAGGGGGCAACTTGTTTTTCCCTTCCCTTCTCAGTCTTAGCTTTGTCTCCATCTCTCTTTCCTGGCCCTGTCCCGCAGGTATGGGCTTGCTTCCCTCCCATGCGTGGTCCCCAAGGCCAAGCACAGCTCCGTGGGTGCATCCAAGGGCGCCTCTGCACTCTGCGCCCCAGCCTCCTCCCTTCCCTCCAGGGGCTGCACCAGGCAGGGCGGTGGGCGGCTCGGGGCGGCGGGCAGGGCTGTCCCTCTCTCAGCCCCTCGGGCTGCCTGCTCTCGCCTGGCAGGCGAAGATGAGAGCGGCTGCAGGGCTAAGAGCGAGGCGGCAGCACACAGAACAAACAGAATTTTTTTTTTGCAACTAGAGGGGGAAGCACAGAGCTAAAAATAAAACGAAAAGATCAGTATCTGTCAGTCTGACAGCTGATTGGCTGCTCGGAGATGCATATAATTACCAGCAACTGGCGCTGGGTAGGCAAAGCCGGGAGAAACTGCTGAGACGAGGTTAGGATTTAACCTTTAAATTCTGGAGCCACCGGAAACCGAGGGGAGGACGACGGGGCGTTGGTGCTAATGAGGCTAGGGTGGGCGGGGGGTGGGGGGTCGCCTAGGCTTGGTAGGCCCCGGGGGCTCCCCTGGGAAGGCCCTGGGAGCCCTCCGCCCCAGGCTGCCTCCACCCTCAGACTGGGAGCGTCCTGATTGGGCGGCCAGGGGGCGGTGGTGCTTCTCCCCGCCCAGCTGGGGGTGTTGTCTTAGGGAAGTTAGGGTCTCACCTGGGAGGCAGGGAGGGAGGGCTGCCTGGAGCCCTGAGCCCCTCCCGGACTGGCGCACCCCATCCCCACCCACATTCCTCTGCCTTTCCTGCCTGATGTTGATTTCTGCAACCCATCTCCGCTCCCCTTCTTCCTTCACCCGAGTCACCCCTGTTCCCTGGGGCTCTATTTCCTGCCCCACCTGCGAAGGGCACCTGGGGCTTGTCTGAGATCCTTGGACTTGGACAAAAACTGCAGGAGTGAAGGAATGCTGGGTGCTCACTAAGCCTGTTTCATCTATCAAATGGGGGTGATGATAGTAGGGCCCACCTGGCCACTGGGTAGATGCCATGGGTGATTTGGGCCCAGTCTTGCATCTTGATTCTGTCACCTGGGCCAGGAGTCAGGAGATTCAGGTTGTCCAGTTGGAATTCTCACTTTCTCTCTGAGTTCTGGTCTCCCCATGTGTGAATTGAGAGAAGTGCCTGCCCTCTGACCTCCCTTGGTGGCCTTGGGGAAGAGATGGTACCTGTGATTGGAAGAGTAATTGGCACCTGCTTGGGGAGGTGGGAGGGAACCTTTACAGCTCCTTGAGGCTACCACTTTTTTCCAGGACTTGCCCAGACTGTGACCTCTGCCTGGAACTCCTTTCCTTTCTAGTCTAGCCCTTTCCTCAGTGCCTCTTCCTCCTGGAAGCCCTCCTTGATGCCCCAGCAGGTCCTCTTCTGTTGTCTGCGTTTCTGTTTTGCACACAAAGCTGTGAACCCCATGATGGCAGGAAGCACTCAGTTGATTGCTGGGCAAGGGTCTGGCCCAGACCAGCTCAGGAAGTGAGACACCTACACCTCCAGGGCCACACAGATGTAGAAGCCACCTTGGCCACACAACCTAGGCCTGGGACGGCCTCGGTTGTTGGGGAACCATCTTTCCCCAGTACATCAGTGGAGAGCCAAGCTTGCCCCTGGTGCTACAGAACTCTGGGCTCTGTCTTCTGAGCCCTAATACCCAGGGGAAGCTGCCTCTTGTGTGTGCCTTCTGTGGGGCAGGAGTAAGCATGGTTCGGGCCTTGTTGCCTCCTCCTAGGAAAGTTCTCTGGGGTGGTGCCCATAGCTCAGTGGGTAGGGCACCAGGCACATACACCAAGGCTGGCAGGTTCGAACCTGGCCAGGGCCAGCTAAAACAACAATGACAACTGCAACAAGAAAAGAACAGCTGGGCCTTGTGCTGGGAGCCTGTAGTCCCAGCTACTTGGGTATGGGCAAGAAGATCACTTGAACCCAAGAGTTTGAGGTTGCTGTGAGCTGTGATGCCACCGCACTCTACTGAGGGCAGCATAATAAGACTCTCTATCAAAAAAAAAGGGCCTGCCCAGCCCTGGCCCTTTCCCTTGTTGGGGTGGGATGCAAAGGGCAGAGATGAAGAGGCAAAGGAAATGATAATGGCCGACACTGCAGTAGCCTAGCGCCATGTCTGCCTGTCTCACATGCTTTACAGGGATTGTTTCCTGGAATCCCCACAACAGCTCCTTGAAGGTGGTACAGTTGTTATAGGTGATTTGCAAATGAGGAAACTGAGGCACAGAGCAGTCAAGCAATGTACCCAGAGCCCCATGGCTAGGAAGGACAAAGGCTGGATCCAGCCCAGTCCTCTGTGTCCTGAGGACAGGCCCAGCAGCTCTGCCTCTCTGATAAGGATAAAAGGGAGAGAGGGAAAGGAGATATTTCTGAAGCAACTACCATAAGACCTTCTGGGCAACATTTTTGTGTATGGTGTGCAAAGGAATTCCCCTTTGGTGTGTCTTTGAAAGATTTCAGGAAGATTTTAAACTGCTTTCTCATCCCTGTATTATTTCTTTACAGCCTGATGTCTGAATCTGTTTGTCTCTGAATTCACTGTCTCCCTGGCAGTGAACTTGGTGAGGCCTTCAGCCTTGTCTCCCATTCATTGCTGACTCCCCAGCACCCAACACCAGCCCTGCATGGAGCCGATGGTCAATAAAGCTTTGCTGGACACATTTTAGATGAAGAGACTGAGGGTCAGAGAGATCGCATGGTTTGTCAAGAGGAAACCTCAGATTTGTCTGACTCCACAGCCCAAATTTTGACTACCGCCCCACCACAGCCACTTGAGAGACCACCTTTAAGGGAGCCTCAGAGCCTGAGCCTTGGACATCGCCCTCACTCTCCACCCCTGCTTCTCAGGCCTTGTGCTGAAACCAATGAGGCATCTAACCTGAATCTGCATGCCACCTTTTCCTTACTTATTTGGGAATTAGACAAAAGTTGGCCAGAGCAAGCTTAGTCTTAGGAAAGTTGCATACTTCTAAAGTCTCTAGTTTGGGGTTTTTTGCACAACCAGATTCAAACTTTCCATCATTGTTACTTTGGTAAAAGTAAGAAAAACAATGAATGTTTTTCAGTGGGTAGGACCTTACAATCTGATTATTAGCCTGGGTAATTCATATTTGCAGTTCATCCCAGTTGCTTATCTCTGTGATGGGGCCCCTGGCTCAGGGGGTGGGGGTTAAGCCAGCGTCTCAGTGAGGCCAGAGGTTATAAATCAGACTCTAGTGGTTAACAGTTTGGCTATATCAGCAAGTGACCTTGGGAGCCTCATTTGACCTCTCTGGGCCTTGGCTTCCTCATTTGTGAAGTGGGGACAGGTTGCCACGAGTTCAGCTGAATTCAGGCATGGAAAGTATCCTGACGAATGCCTGGCCATAGACCAGCACAACCATTGCCTCGGCTGCCAGGGATGTCCTGAGTGTGTGTTTTAGAGTTTACAAGGTTTTGTTTGCCCTAAGTGAATGTCAGACCATGTATGGGCTGATGACTTCTGTAGATTCAAAGCCCCTAACACAATCTCTCTTCTCGAAAGACCATGAACCCATCTGGGTTCAGGGACCACCCTGTGTGTGTGTGGCGGGGGGGAGGCTGGCATGAGCATGTCTCCACAGTGGGTCTGGCTTCTGGGATTCTCAGCTCAGATGGGAGTACAGGGGCCCAGGAGGTCATCTCCCCTCCTTAGCTTCTGTCCTTTGGAAGTTGGTTTCCAAATTTCCTCAATTCCTGTCCCCTTATATCAGGCCCAATACAATATTTGTGCCATTGTCAGGAGCTTGGCCAGTGTTGGGGGGAGAAAGAAGTCAAGCTTTCTCTTTAAAAAAAAAAATCACATTTTCCACCAATAACACACAATCATTATCTCTATGCTTTAAATATTGCTTTGAAAACAACCCACCAGAAAATGAGTGCCTGCCACCTGCCCAGCCTTGCACTTGGCCCTTGGAATGCCAGACAGTGAGGCCGTTGTGGACAGGTCTGTGCTCTGCGAGGTGCCCAGGTCATCCCCATTACAGCTCCCTGATGTGTAACTGGCCAGGCTGCCATTTCCCAGATGAGGAGGAGGAGGCATGGAGGGCTGGAGTGGCCTTGCAGGGGGTCCCCCAGTAAGGGACTGCAGGAGCTAGCTGTGGGTCTCTGCCCTGGGGCTCCTGAACCCCACAGGGCTCAGCCTGACGGGAGTAGTGGGGAATCACCCCACCCCCAGACAGACTTTGAGTTCTGGTTGCCGGGCAGTGGACAAACTTGGTGTACACAGACAGATGTAATCCTCGTCCCAGGGTTGCTCAGGTCTCCCAGGAAAGGGGCACATCAACAGAACAGTGAAGATATGTATGTAACAGGCTGTCACCCAAAAACTCCCACAGATCTTGCTTAAAAATAGTGTCCTGGGCAGAGCACTTTGGGAGGCTGCATCAGGAGGATGGCTTGAGTTCAAGAGTTTGAGGCTGCAATGAGCTATATGACCACACTACTGTACTCCAGCCTGGGTGACAAACACAGAGAGAGACTGTTCCTAAAAAAAGAAGAGGAAGCCACTGTGCTCCTCCTCCCAATCTTGTGCTCAAAGGTGACTTCCCATCTGGAATGGAGGAGACATATTCCAGTCTTCATGGGTTCCAGGATGTCAGCAGATGGAGGGAAGGGAGCCTGTTGAGGATATGAGTTGAGGACTGGTTGATTGTAGCCCTGCTGTGTGAACTTCTGAGCTCTCACCTTTAACCTTTGAACTCTCCTGCCAGTATCTGCAAGGCCTCACATCTCCTGTGGTCTTAGGGTGGAGGCCAGAGGGATGGGGGAGGGGAGGGGTCTGCCAGAGAAGCAGATGGGTGAGATCCCCGGACCCTGCTCCCCAGAGCCCTGCTGGGCTAGCTGCTTCCCATCTTGTTGCAGGTTTCTACAAGAAATCGCAGTGTGTCTGTGGCCACTTTCTGCCAGACTTCCCTGAAAACCTGCAAACAAGAGCCCACATGTTGTCTTCAAGGACAGCTTGTGCAGAGCACATGGGACAAGGAGCATCTTGTAAAGAGCTGGGTGTGAGCACGTGGGCCCTTCCTGTCCTTGGCCTCCCAGGGCAGCCTGTGACTGCCTGGTCCTGCCACCAGCCACCTGCATCAGCAGTAGGGCTGGGTAGGGTTGGTGAAACACTGCCTTCATTTTAAAGAAAAGATAAGAAAGCAGGTGCCACCACAGAAAAATAGTTGAGACAAATACCCACCTTCTGCAACTCAAATTTCCAAAACTAATTCCTCTCTACATTCCCACTGGCAAAGACCCCCCTGCTGTTATGTGCCCCAAGGCCCATGTTTCCCAACAAGCAAACTGTGTGTGTTGAGTGATATAAGCATTCTCATTTGGGGTTACAGGGGCAATGGCAATGGCTGCTCAATTGCCACCAGTTCTGAAGAGTCTGAACAGGCACAGTCTGTTGATACAATCTCATCCAAAGCAAAGAAACAGCATGTGGGGAGCCTGGGGTAAGGTGCAGGGACAGCTGGAGACTTTGAGAGCCTCTAAATGCCATGCCCTCCCCAGGGAGCCTTTGGGAGCCCCTTGGAACCTCAGATTGGGAACCACTGGGCTAAGCCAGTTGGATGGAAGGTGCAATGTGACAATCCCTATGGTCACTCCCTCTTCCTCATCAAGGAAGTCCTCACCCAGCAAGTGTCCAGGGGGAGCTTAGTGGCTGTGGGGTCTCCCATCCTCATTCTGCCACGTATGGGGTGACCTCGGGTAGATGGCTTCCTCTCTGTCAGCTGAGTCCACTGGCTCCACTCCTGGGTTGTGAGTGCTCCGTAAGGGCTGGGTATCTCTCGTGGCCATATCTTGTTCAGGTCTCCAAACTTCCTGCCTTGTGCCATGATCATCTCACTGTACTTATGTGGAGAGAGGACACAAGTCACCCAACGAGCATGGACATTGTCTTGGGAATTCAGCCGGAAGCCCCTCTGAGAAGCCACCTGTGATGGACAGAGGTCTAGGACAGTGGGGAAAGCCAGGCCCAGCTGCCCATGAGTGCGCAGGCTGAGGAAACCTGAGGCCAGGGTGCAACCATGCACTCCCCAATTTTAATGTGCCCCTAGTCTCTGTGGGGCCTCGCTCAGAAGCAGGTTGTGATGCAGCTGGTCTGGGCAGGGCTCCCCAGGGAGACTACACCCTAAGCAGTGAGGGTGTCCTGGATTCTCCTCCACTATGGTGCCCACAGCTCAGCCTCTGGCCAGATGGAGGGGGCAGGCTACTTGGTGTCTGGAAGTGAAGGCTCCAGAAGGACTTGAGAGCCCCAGAATGCCTAAGCCAGGAAAGACAAAGCAACATGCGGGTAAAATTATGTTTTAAACAAAAGAAAAGACCTCTGCCTTCTATAGTGCGGAAAGATTTCTGTTCCCGCCCCCACGCAGCCCCAGGGACCTGAAAGAATGTGGTTTTCTGAGCACAACCTTCCCTGGCTGAAGGGGGTGGATTCGCTCTGAAAAAGTTGCCTGTAAAATGAAATTTTCTACATCAAATGGTATTTTCCAGTGGCCCGTGTTTTAAGACCACAGTTGCATTCCCACTGAGAAATGCCCAACTCTGAGGAGTTGGTGTTCAGGATGCAGCAAACACCAGCCATGGAGAGTTCAAGGACGCAGTGTGGCCTACGCGGTGGCGGGCTGTGAGGCTGGCACTAGAGTTTGAGGTTCAAAACCTGAATCCCAAGTGCTCCTCATGGGCTGAGGTCCATGGTCAGGCATGGATCCCATACCACTGACTGTAAGACAGGAGGGCCAGAGGAGGCTCTGGGCAAACAAGCCCCTCAACTGGAAGAGGAGCCCAGAGACAGGGCAGAGCAGCTATCTAAGGCCGCAGGTCAGATTCTGAAGATCAGGCTGGGAATACTTTGGGTTTGATGTTGGACACAACCATTTAAAGTCCTCAAGGACCCAGCTGCTATGACAATTGGTCTGTGCGTCCCAAAGAGTATTCTGAGGCTCAGGCAACAGAGTTCCATAGTCAAATCTCCCAAGAAACTCAGGGTTAAGAGAACAGTTTCCTTTTCTAGCAAGGTCTGCTTTATATGCCAATGAGCACTAGGAATCTTTTTTATTTTTTTGAGGCAGAGTCTTACTCTTTTGCCTCAGGCTAGTGTGCCATGGCATTAGCCTAGCTCATGGCAATCTCAAACTCCGGGATTCAAGTGACCCTCCTGCCTCAGCCTCCCAAATAGCTGAGACTACA
This sequence comes from Galagoides demidoff, assembly GCA_963574575.1. Taxonomy (NCBI): domain Eukaryota; kingdom Metazoa; phylum Chordata; class Mammalia; order Primates; family Galagidae; genus Galagoides; species Galagoides demidoff. The sequence continues at coordinate 30,644 of CAUYQV010030996.1, read as the reverse complement.
GGTACCCAGCACAACATAAGGCTAGTTTTTCTATTTTTAGTAGAGATGGGTCTTGCTCTTGTTCAAGCTGGTCTTGAACTCCTGAGCTCAGGTGATCCTCCTGCCTCAGCCTCCCAGACTGCTAGGATTACAAGCATGAGCCACCAGGCCTGGGTGAGCACTGGGAATCTTAAGCATGAGACTAGAGTCCAGGGCTGCCTACCTTAAACTGGGACAGCCCAGCACAGCCTGGGGTCAGTATTCTAAGGAACACACTTTGGGAACACAGCCCATCAAAGACCCTCATAACTAGAAGGTCTCTCTGTTTCTGTATTGGTTGCCTACTGCTGCATACCAAATTACCTCCAACTTAGTGGCTTAGACCATAAGCATTTAGTACCTTACAGTTTTCACGGGTCAGGAATTCAGGTGTGTCTTAGCTGGCTGGTGCCAGCTTGTGGTCTTTCTTGATGATCTGAAGGCTTGATGAGGACCGGAGGATCTGCTTCCTCATTGGTTCACTTGCACGGTTGGTAAGGAGGCTTCCGCTCCTGACATGTGGACTTCTCCATAGGGCTTCTTGAGTTTCCTGACAATATGGCAGCTGGCTTCCCCTGAAGCGAGTGATGCAAGAGAACAAGACTGAAGCAGCAGAGCCTTTTGTGACCCAGGCTTGGACAACCCACACAGTCATTTCCTTTGTATCCTGTTGGTTGTACAGGCTGAGGGGACTACCCAGGGTGTGAATGACAGAAGGTGGGAGTCCTTTGGAGATCATCTTGGAGGCTGACAGCCACAGTAAGTGTTGCTTCAGTGCAAGGACAGATAACTTGCCTCCTTCACACAGTTGGTTTGTTATTATTTTGTGGACATGAGTGACTGTTAACCTATGATGTGAAGAGAAAAGGAAAAGACCAGGAATTTATCAGCCACATGAAACTCCAGCGAACAACAACAGTAATAGTAATCCTGTTCATTCTGTTTCTGGATCCTTGCAGCATCACACCGCTGTGCAACCGGTGCCCCCAGGCAGCAGGCTTTGTTAATATTTCCAGCTTTTATGAAATGCGTGAAATGAGGGGTCTTCTTGTGGTGATGGTTAGCTTTGGAAGTTCAGAGATGAGATTGGTAATCTGGGTGAGCTCATGTGAAGGATATTTGAGCAGAGAGTAAACTTAGGATGGATAAATGCCCACAATAAACAAATAATAAATAGATGAGATGAAAAATTTATTTCATGTTCAGGATTAAGTACATTAACAAGATGAGGAGTCAGGGTGAGCCAGGGGGATTTTAGGTTTCGCTGGAGACTCAGGTGAGAAGTGGTCATGTCTCCAGGCAGGAACAGGGCCTCCTGGCTGGGAAGCCTAGTGGTGATACTCAAAACACGGGTGTCTTATGTCCACTGTCACTGGTTGTTAGCTGTGAGACCCAGGCAATTGACTTCACAGTCCTCAATTTCCCATCTGGAAAAAGGGGTGATAATGGCAAACTCCTACAGTTGTGGCAAGTATTCAGGGAGATAATACCTGGCCTGGCATACAGGCTCTGGACTGCTTCACCATGGCAAAGCTGATGGCAAACCTCTAAGGCAATGGCACCCCAGGTTTGAGGAACCCTTACAGAAGCTCTGCTGGTTAGAAGGATCCAGTGACAGTGGACCCTGAACAGAAACTGACTTTGGCTATTGTCTGGGGCTCCTGTAGGGGTAACCTCCGAGGAGGCTGGATGGAACTCAGTCCCGCCTGCAACTGGGGCAAGTGTGGGCCTGGAGCCTACCCAGCCCCTTCCTGTCCTTCCCAGGTGTGATTTTCAGCAGAGACAGCACCCTGGGGATGTTTTCTCCTGGAAGGCTCAACACACTCTGCAGGACTTAGGCGAACTCTGGCTAAATTTGCTGTCCCAACAAATAGACCAGGCGTAGAGGTAACTCTCAGGCCCTGTGAGAGGTAGACAGAGTAAGGGGGCTTTGGTGGGGAGCTCCTCAGAGATTCTGGGGTCTCTTCTGGCACCAAAGTCATGGGCAGGCAGAGTATGCTGGCTTCTTCTCAGGACATGTACTGTGGGCATCGCAGCTACATACTCTGTGGCCCCGCATGCCCATGGTACAGTCATGGTGGCCGGCCTGGACCTGCCGCGTCTGCCCCCACACTGTGAGCCTGGGCCAGCCATGGCTGCCTCTGGGCCTCAGTTTCCTTATCTGAAGTGAGGAGCCTGTGGCCTAGATGATCTTTCAGCCTCTCCCAACTTCAACATTCTGACTAATGATTGCATTTATTGAGCTCCAGCTGCATGAAGGAGTGGTGTCTGGGCCCTGGGAGGTGCTGATGCCACCCTGGGAGGAAGAGTCAGTCTGAGCCTGCTGCTTCTAGCTGGCCCGGGATGGCAGGGCTCAGAGTGGCCAGCCAGGCTGCAGGAGAGCCAAGTGCCAGGCCCAAGCTGCCATTTGAAACGTGTCCTGTTGGTGGCACTTTGGCGTGGTTCAGGTGTTCTGATCTTAGCATGAAAACATGCTAGCTCCCTTTTCCATTAAAGTTCTATTTTTTGCTCAAGCTCTCTTCATGTCTATAGCTAAATGTGACCATGTCATTCTCCACACAAACCTTTCTATGGCTCCTCATGGCCTTCAGGTGACAGTCCAAGGAGGGAGTGGTGCCAGGGCCTACTGAGGCCTGGCATGGGGCAAGCTCTCTTCTCTCTAGAGCCTCATACTTGCTGCTTCTTCTGCCTGTCATCTCCTCTAACAGGCTCCCTAAGTTATACTTCCTCCAGGAAGCCCTCCCTGCCTAGTTCAGCTGCTTTAATTCATGCCTCATCACTGTAATGATCTAAAACATGCCTGTGCATGGGCTCTGTATCCTGCCCCACACCCGGTGCTAGGGCCACCCTGTTGGATTTTCATGCCTGGTACCAGAGGTAATACCTGGCACCAAGAGGAAGCTCTGGAAAAGTCTGCTGAGTGAATCCTGCCTGGAGACTACTTGACCCCTATAGCAACCTGTCGATCCAGGTTGTTAACCTGGGGCTGGGCCTCGCCAGCAAGTCACTCGACTGTGTAACCCACAGCCTGGGAAGGACCCCACAGCTGCTACCCAGCTCCATCCTCCCTCTGCCTGAAGGCTGTGCCGGGAAGGAGTGAAGGGGTTAAGAGTTTCTGGCGGCCTCGTGCTGTGTCTGCAACAGTTCCCCCTTCCGGGCTTCAGCAACCCGAGGTTGGCGAGGAATGTTTGCAATGCAGAGCTGGGAGGGAGGACCGGAGGGTGGAGGTGGGGGCCAGTGTAGGCCCAGCAGCCAGGCTCCCCAGTTGAGCAATCACCCTGCTGGTTCCTGTAACTCCGACCCCTCCTGCCTTTTCCTGCGGTCCTCCACCCGGCTGGCTGCCCAGCAGTGGGAGTGGCCTGCACTTAGGGCTGCAGGGGGAGGTGGAGGGACAGAGGACCAGAAATCCCAGAAGTCAGGAGTGAAAGAGAGGGGCTATGGAGCATGGGTGCGGTGAGCTCAGCCACCCTAGCCCAGAGAGTGTAGGGCTTTGTCCAAGGTCACAAAGCAAGGCACCAGTGAATTGGGCCACAGCTCTGGGTTTGGCCTGTTTTGTTCCTATGGTACCAGGTTGCAACTCACACACAGCCTGGAGGTCACACTGCCACTCAGTTGGGAAGCTCTGAACCCCTCTCCCAAATGAGGGCAAAGATGCCCTCCCATGCCTTAGTCGGGCCTCTTCACCCAAACCCCAGGATTTCAGAGAAGGTGGTGGCCCCCCTGAGCTGGTGCACTCCCATTGTCTCCCCAGCACTGTCCAGTCTGATCCTCCGGAACCTGGTCACCCTACTTCCTCATGTCCAGGAGTGAAGTCAATGGATGGAGGCCAAGCTTAAGCTGGCCTTCTCCTCCCTTCCTTCCTCTGCTTCCTTTCAAAGAAGGACCTTCATGTATACTAAATATTCAGCTGGGCCCAGGGACAAAATCCCCTTCTTTCTCCACAAGCACACATATCCTTGGGGGGAGGTACACTTGGGTGAGCTCGTCCCTCTGGGGACAGTAGTCATGGATGATCCCTAGGGAGGCAGCCTTGCAGTCAGATCCCAGCTGCACCACCATCTAGCTTTCATGGCTTTGCACCTCCCTATGCCTAAAGTTTCCTCATCTGTACAGTGGAATTCAGAGAGAGGCCGAGTGGAGTGGGCTCAGCCCTAGTCTGCCTCTCTGGGGACTCTGCCACTTGCTTTTTCCTGGTCCTACTGAAATATAGCCAGTTTCGAGGCATGTGTGGATGTTGACTCCCCCCATCCCTGCCACAGGGCTTCGCCTCAGCAGCCAGGGGAGGGCAGGCTGTTGGCAGCCCTCAGAGGTGCCACCTTGGCCACATCTGGCTGGAACCAGCAGGGAGCTCACATTGCTGGGGGGCTAGGTAGGTGATCCATGCATCCTCCAGAACAGAGCTAGACGTCTCCATGAAAATCAAAACACACATTTTACAGGTAAGGAGGCTGGGGGTGGGGGGATTGGCTTGCCATACCATGCAGACAGAAAGAGGGATTTTAACCCAGAAAATCAGACTAGTAGCACCAAGGACCTGCCTACACTCTGTTTTGCCACCATTTATTGAGTGCTTACTGCATGCCAGGCAATAAGCAGAGTGCATTGAAGGCTGATCTACTTTAATTCGACAACATACTCAACAGAGAGTATATTCAGCCCTCTTTTTCAGAAAACAGAGAGGCTGATGCACTTGCCCAGGGTCACACAGTTCATAAGCAGTGGAGCTTAACGTTGAATTCAAGCAACCTGCCTCTAGAGCCTGTGTTCTCGGCCAGCCTCCTCTGCACCTGGCTTGAGACTCAGGCTCTGCACATAGGGCATGGGTGACCTTGGCTTAGTTGCTTCAATGCCAGAGCTGCAAGAGGGAAGAGTATCACTGGTGAGGAGGGCTGAGAGAGGTGAAGACTCTTACTCTGAGGCTGCTGGGTCTACCCGTTGCCTCCTTGTCCTGTCCATAGCTTCTCTCGGCTGAAAAGGATCCCCACAGTTGGCTCCCCACGGGCAGGTGGACCAAAGGTGGCCCCCCTCCTAGGGCCTGTGGGCTGTGTGGCATCACCACCTCCTCCCGAGCAGGTTCCTTTAAGAAACCAGAAGATTGATTTCCTGGCAGGCTCTAGCCGAGGAGCCCGTCCAAATGGTTTGCATGTCTGCATTTTTTACTGCTCCGTTTAATATGTATGCAAATGCCGGCCGGCTGCGCCCGCCGCGCGGCTGCACAGTCACACGCGGCGCCCCATTAAAGCGGCCGTCCCGGGCGCGCGCCTCATTCGAGGCGACGGGCTCCCAGCCCTGATAGATGGGGTGCGGGGACGGAGACAAATGACGGGCTTTGTAATTTCTTTCTCCCTTTTCCAGAGGGAGGGGGAGCCTACAGAGGAGATTTAAATACATGCAAAATTGTTGGTGGGGCGGGGCTGGGGCGCAACCTGAACCTCAGGAGAGAGCCGGGGTTGGGGGATTGGCCAGGTGGGAGTCAGGGAGGAGGCCTGTGGCCAGGGCCCAGCGACCTCAAGGTCTTCTTCTGGCAGAGAGAGCCCAGCGCGAGGCATTGCTTCTGGGTCCTCCGGGAAGCACCCGCCTCAACAGCGGAGACCAGGAAAATGCCGCAAGAATAGCCGCAGAATGCAGTTCCCCTCTCTGACCTCACTTTCTTTTCTTGGGCTTCCAGGACTTAGAACGTAATAATGGAAGGTCATTTGAATCTTACCCTAGCCCTGTGAGGAGGGCCCTGAGATCACACCCATTGTGCAGATGGGGAAACTGAGGCTCACAGGACAGAAATTCCTTGGTGGAGAGTTGCAGAGTGAGTAGGTGAGAGTTGGGACCCCTAAATCCCCCTGCTGTCTGTGTCTCTTTGCTGTCAGATATGGGGAGGGTGTGTGCTCAGATTGTCCCTTCACAACCACTCTCCTCCTCCCACGACATCCTGCCTGCCCCACCTGCCAGGTGACACAAGCCCACAGCAGACTGAGCCAAAGGAGTGAGGTCCAAATTTTCAAAACATTGCTTAATCCTAAAATCTGAGGAGCTAATTTTAAAGGAATCTTTCCTAATTTCTCAGGATTTTAGGTCACATGGCAGATGGGAGGTGGGGGTGGGGGGGACCTTGGGGGGACAGAAACATTTTGGAGGAGGCTCCAGCCTCCAGAGGGGGCAGTTCCTGCTCCATGACTCAGAGGGACTGGGGACCCAGAGCTAACACATCTGTGTGTGTGCTGTATGCACTGTGTGTCAGCGTGAGCTTGTGTGTTGAGTCATCATGAGAATGTTGGTATGTGTGTCTTTGTGCAGGTGTGTGTACCAGTGTGAGGATGGGATTGTGCGTCAAGGTGAGTGTGGGCTGCGCGTGCATATGCGGCATGTGCACACGTGTCAGTGTGAGTGTACACATATGTGTGTCTGCGTGACAGCAGCTGAGAAGCCTTGTCCTCCAGCAAGCAGCTGGAGTGTGAATTTGCCTGGGGGTCTCTGCCTCCCTGTGGGTTAGGCTGGGCCTCCCTTCTCAGGGCCTGGGCTTTGGCCCCCATCCTCCCCCACCCTGAATCTGTTCCCCTTCTAGGCAAAGTTGCCAGCCTTTCAGCTGCAGAATGGGGGATGGAACACCTCACCAGGCAAGGCTCCCAAAAGGCTCCATGTAGATGAGAAGGACATGGATTACTGGGGTGGAGCCTTGGAGTTCACAGGAAGTGAGGGGCATGAATGTGGCCATTCAGATTTGTGAATGTTGACTGACTTAAAATACTGTCTACCTGGATGGTGGAAGGAGCTGTCCTCATTGAAATGTCTTCAGGATAAAGGGGAGAGAGACTTGTATTGTCTGGACTCCTCTGGGAGGCAAGGCCTGGGCTTTGACAGCTGCCATCTGGGAAATGGGCCTCCCTGCCACCCCTGGGGCCAATGATCCCAACAAGGGGCCAACCTTGGATGGTCCACAGGTCTTGAAGCCACTTGAGGGGTCCTTGAAGCCTGCTGTATGTGTGAGGGTTTGAGAGTGTGTATATGAGTGAGTGAGCATGTATACATTTACATATGAGAGTGTGTGTGTGTGAGTGTGAGGTTTTGTGTGACTGAGGGTATATGAGTGTATGTGAGTGAGGGCATGTGTGTATGGGGGGGGCTCGTGCATGTGAGTATGTGCCCTTGCAGGTGTATGTGTGAGAGGGAAGTTGTGTCTGGGGAGGGCGTGTGCTAGAGGGTTGGGAGGGCACATGGGGGACACAGGGCTCTGCTCCAGGCCTCTCTGAGTTACCCCAGCAAGCTGGGGAGGAGCTGCAGGGACCCCCTCTTGGCTTCCCCTCCTCCCCATTAGGTCTCTCCCAGCCCTGCTTGCTGCTCAGGCCCAAAGCCCCAGCATCGGTCTTCCTTGCTACCTCTCTCTCACCTATGCAAATGCCATCAGCTCTGCAGGTCCTGCTGGCTCCATGTGGAAGCCTGTCTAGAGTGTGACCACCTTTCTGCCCCCATTCCCAGTTCCAGGCTCCCTGCCCTTACCTCTCTCACAGCCCATCTAGCTAAGAACCCAGAACAGTACACTGCTGGTCATGGACTGGAGGCAGCCTAGGGTGGGGATTCCTGGTCCTCACAGCGAGAACCCCTTCATCTGCATCTCACCCTCAGTGTCCACACAAACTAGCCAAGCATTGACCTGAAGTCCACCCTGTCACCTATATTTTTTGGATAGTCCATCCTTCTCACAGGTCTGTCTTGGTGTCACCTTGCCTAAGCTGCCCCCAAGCACAGTGGCAATGATAATGCTATTGAGCAATTGCTACCTGGCCTACTTATAAGAAAGTTCATCACTGCACCATTCGGAATGGACAGATACACTGCCGTGTCTGGTATGCCCTTCCCTCTGCATCCTCTGGGGTATCCCTGTGGAGCTGCCCCCTTCCATAGGCCACCCTGAGAACTAGCTGGGCAGTGAGTCTGGGGACAGGCCCAGGAACCTGGTTCCCCTCTCAGCAGTAAGTAGGGGTTTGTGAAGGTGCTTGGTCAGTGCCCTGGCCCTGCCCAGGAGGCCAGGACCTGGGGACTCACTGAGGCTTCCTGCAGCCCGGCTGGGCACAGAGTATGTGCTCAAGAAACAGCTATTGAAATAGAAAAGCCTCAGTGCAGGCCCGGGTGTGGCCACGGGGTCCTGTCCACCCCCTTGACCATGGCCCACACTTCATTCCCCAGCTGGTCTGGGGGTGCTGCCTGTGGACTGGATGAGTAACTCCCTGGCTCCGGGCAAGAGACACCATGCCTCTCGCTGGCTGTTCCTCTGCAGCTCCCCTCCATTCCCCATCACTCTGGCAGGTGCTAATTCCAAGCCAGGGGTGACAGGAGCTGCCTGCAGCTTCCATGTGCTCTGAGGAAGGGGTGGCTGCGGGCACAGCAGGAGCTGGGAGCAGCTGCTCTAAGTGCAGTGACCATATTTTTCTGAGCTGAAAAATTAGGACACGGGATGTAGCTAAGGGCTTTCTCAGATTTGTTCATTTAATGAAGGGAAAAAATCCTACAAAGGTATGAAAGTTACAGCTTATTTAGTTATGTGGGGAATGGCTTGTCTTTTTTGAAAGAATATGAGTTTTCAAAATCATGGTTTTTCTGGAAGTAATAATTCAATTTGAGTAGTATTTGGGGGTGAACCCTGTCCTTAGTGGCAAGCAAAGCAGGCGTGATCTTGGCCTCACAGAGTGCACATGGGGAGACTGACATTCTTCAGATAATTTCATAGTTTAGGACCGTGAACACCCATAAGTACGGGCTTTTAGGGCAAAAGGCTCCTACCCAGACAAGGATTGAGGGGGAGGGGAGGATGTCCAGAAAGACTTGCCTGAAGGAGTCATGTTTGAGATGAGAGAGCAACCTATTACAAGTCAAGTGTTGAAGGGATGAGAGTAGGATTGGGTAGGGGAAGCAGGGTCCAGGCAGGGGAAACAGCATGTGCAAAGGGCCTGTGGCAGGAGGGAGTTTGGGGTGGAGGGCAGCCCCCAAGTGAGTGTGATGAGTAAAAGGAAGAGAAGGTTGGAGATGTCAGCAGGGGTTAGTCCAGGAGCACCTGTGAAAGTGAGGTGGGCTGTCTCCTGTCAGCAGTGGTGAGACACGGACAGTGTGACAAAGGCATGACTTGGCCATTCTTGTGGATGTAGATGATAATGAGGATGACGATAGTGTTAACAATTGTCGGAAGCATTCAGTGAGTGAGAAGGAGCACCATGGCAGCCATTTCACAGATAAAAGTAAGGCCTGGTCTGGGGAGGTGACTTATCCAAGGACACACAGTTGGCACATGGTAGAAGTGAGCTCCAGAGTCCCTGGTCTCATGGTCATGTCTGGTACACAAAGTTTCCCTTTGCCTGGCAGTGGCAGCCCAGGGACCCCATCCTGCCTCTCTGTGGTGCTGCCTCTTCTCTGCTTTGCATTCCAGGCCAGGGTGGGGACTCTAGGTCACAAGGTCTGCCGGAGCTGGAAAGGCCTAGCTCAGTTCCTGCTCAGGCCGGCCACGGGAAGTAAGGGTTGCAACACCAAAGGCTGAGGTTCTAGAGAAGTTGGGACCCCAGCTGGTGGGGCCTCCACCCCCCAGCCTGTTCACTGGGGCACAGGTCACCCTGCAGCCATAGGAACACAGTCCCACTCGATTGTTTGGGCATCAAGGACTTTGAGATGTGGCTGCCACATCCCCAGGAGTGGGGCAGCACCCTGACCCAGTTTCCTCCTGTTCAAACAGGCCCAAGTGGTTACACTGCTGCAGACTTACCAGTGGCATTTAAAAAATCCTTATCCCCTCACTAATCATTAGGGAAATGCAAATTACCAGCCAACCCCTCCCACCCATTAGGAGGGCTGCCATCAAGAACCAGAAAATAACCATCAAGGGGGGATGCGGAGAAACTGAGCACTGATGGTGGGAATGTAAAATGGTGCAGCCGCTGTGGAAACCAGCATGGCAGTTCCTCAAAAAAATTAAAAATAGAATTACCATATGATCTAGCATTTCTCCTTCTGGGTATAAGGCCCAAAAGAATTGAAAGCAAGGTCTCAAAGAGCTATGTGTATGCCCATCTTCACAGCAGTGCTATTCACAACTGCCAAAGGCAGAGGCCACCCACGTGTCCATCGAGGGATGAAGGATCAACAAAACCCACACATCTGTAGGATGGAATATTATTCAGCCATTAAAAGGGAAGAGATTCTGATGCACACTGTGACGTGGATGAGTCCTGACCATACCATGCTAACCAAAATAGCCAGTTGCAAAAAGACAAAAATATTGTGTGATCCCTCTTACATGAGGTGTCTTAAATAGTCAAGTCCTTTGAGACAGCAAATAGAATGGTGACCAATGGGTTAATGGGGGATTAGGATCTCATGGGCTCAGAGTTTCAGTTTTGTGAGATTTAAGAGAGTCTGTGGATGGAGGGTGGTGAGGGCAGCACAACAGTGTGAATGTACTTACGGTTACTGAATGGTGTCCTTAAAAATGGTCAATTTCATGGTATGTATATTTTTCTACAGTTATAAACAAATCTTTAGTCCCATTTCTTTGAAGTTATTAGCAGCAGTTTTTCTCTTAAGTTGTGTTTGTAAGAAATAAAAATACCAGATGGCAATTGCCATTGGAATAGTGAAGAATCACAGATGCTGGTACTCCTGGGCAAGTGACCTCCCCTCTCTGAGCCTCAGTTTCCTCATGGGGAAATGGAAGTAATGATGGTGCCTCCCGATGCCCTCAGGGTGCTCTGCTTAGCAGACCCTCGTGCTGGCAGATTCCTGGGGCTTTTGGGGTTTGGGAACATGAGCAATACAGGCTCTTGTCAGAGGAGACAAATGGAGAAAAACACAGGGAGATTGAGTCAAGGGACTCAATTTAGAAGATTCCAGGGACTTGTCAAGGCCTCTCAGCATCCCCTGACTGGAATGTGATTTTCCAAGAATCCTCTCAGGAGCTGGGCCAGGCCTCGCTGTGTCTGGATTGGTCTGCAAAGCCACACTGTGCTGTGCTACCAAGTGAGCCCTAAGTTAGTTTCGTGTCCAGCAAAGCCTGCTGTGAGCCTAGGTGATTCTTCGAGGCTCAGATATCCAGGCTGCCACTAGTCTGTGGTGCCTCCATGTCTCTGAAGCAGGGAAAAGAGCATCACATCACTGCCTCCCACAACACTTTGGCCAGGGACTCACCACATGGCTTTGCACAGCCTCAAGGGTAACAGGTCCTGAGAGAGAGGAGAACTGGCCATGGGTGAGCACCAGAAGTTTCTCCTCACAATCAGGGTGTGTATGTAGGTCCCTCTTTTGAAATACAGATGAAAGCTTATTGTTCTTTTTCTTTCCTTGAAGGACTCTGAGGTGATTGGCCCAAGTAGGTTTTTTTTTTTTTTTTTTTTGAGACAGAGCCTCAAGCTGTCGCCCTGGGTAAAGTGCTATGACATCACAGCTCACAGCAACGTCCAACCCCTGGGCTCAAGCGAGCCTCCTGCCTCTGCCTCCCAAGTAGCTGGGACTACAGGTGCCTGCCACAATGCCTGGCTATTTTTTTTTTTTTGGTTGTATCCATTATTGTTGTTTGGTGGGCCTGGGCTGGATTCGAACCCACCACCTTAGGTGTATGTGGCTGGCACCTTAGCCACTTGAGCCACGGGTGCTCAGCCAGGTATTTTTTTAGAGACAGGCTCTGTCACCCAGGCTGCACAATCACAGCCCTCTGCAGCCTTGAGTTTCTGCCCTCCAGTGATCCTCCTGTCTCAGACTCCCAAGTAGCTGAGTCTACAGAAGGGTGCCACCGTGCCCAGCTAAGTTTTCTTTTTTCTTTTTGTAGAGAAGAGGGTCTTGGCTATGCTGCACAGGCTGGCCTTGAACTCCTAGCCTCCAGTGATCCTCCCACCTTGGCCTCCCAAAGCACTGGGATTATAGCTATGAGCCAGCAGGCTGGCCCCAGGCAAGTATTTTTAACAGATGAATACTCTTCTGTTGTGCAGTATTTTTACATTCATAAAATCAGTCACCCTACATGGGTGTTTAGGATGTTTCCAAAGTTCTGCTATTATAAATAGCGATGCAGTGAATTTCCTTGTGCATTTTCCCATTGCCGTGTGAATGTCTCTACAGTATAAATCCCTAAGAATGGAATTGTTTGGTCTAAAGGGTAGGTGCACCTAACAAACTGACAGGCGGATGCTGCCTCCAGGGTCTCAAGGAGCTTTTTTTTTTTTTTTTTGGATACAGAGTCTTACTTCATCGCCCTCAGTAGAGTGCCCTGGCATCATAGCTCACAGAAACCTCAAACTCTTGGGCTCAGCCTCCCAAGTCAAGTCACAATGCCTGGCTATTTTTTTTTTTTTTTTTTAGAGATGGCGTTCTTGCTCTGGCTCAGGCTGGTCTTGAACCTGTGAGCTCAGGCAATCCACCCGCCTTGGCCTCCTGGAGTCAAGTTTTTAAGAATTGCTGCTGATAGACTGGGACTAGAGTTCCACAGGCCAGGGTGAGTTCTCTGTCTCAGGGGGGTTTAAAATGGGATACTGGGGAATAGAAGCAGGGACGGGGCGGCCCTTCCTGTCTGGACTCCATTCTGGTGTTCTGGAAAGTCCGGCCACTTGCCTCAGCCACCCAGCAAGCCACTTTGGAGCTTCTGTTCCCAGCCAGGCCTCTTGGGTTCCGCCATCCCAGCTCCCTGCGGAAACCTCAGGCACTCTTCTTGACTGGCATCCTCCCAGAGCCACTGGTGTTCCTCAGGGGCTTTCTTTTGGCAACTTCCTGAAACTACTGACTCCCCCAGGTCTGGTTCTTCAGTTCCCCTCCTTGCATAAGAGCCTGCACTTTGCCCCCGTCGTTGTTTTTCCTATCTGCTTCATCTGTCTGAAAGAGCATCTCCATATTGACACAGCTTCGCCTTCCATTTTAAAATTTCCTTTCTTTTTTGGGCAATGTCACTATTTTTCTGAAAAAAAAAATATGCCTGTATTGTAAAATAAATTAATTACTTCAAGCAATGCTGAAAATGATAAGTAAAAAGGTAAAAGTCACCAGCATGCCTTATCAGAGATAGTTCTGGGTAGTGTGTGTGGGGAGGGGGGCTCATCCTTCTGCAGACGGGAAGTGTTGTTAATAGCCCCTCTTAGGATAATGCCAATGAAAATCTCTACCTTTCCTGCTGAAGGTGGGGAGTATGAGTCACTGGCGTGGGTCTGAAAGTCTCCATTTGTTTCTCTCCCCTCCCCTCCCCTGCCCTCTTCACCCTGCCAGGTGGGAAGTGGCTGCTCCAGCTCCAGGGAGCAGGTCTTGCAGGGTTTGGTACCCACTGAGGAGGTGCTGATGGTTTTCTTTCAAAGAAAGTTCCATGCACTCCGCAGCTTTCTTTCCCCACCTTCCAGACTCCCTAGTGTGTCTTCAGTTAGTGCCAAGGCAAGCTAGTCTCTCTCTGCTGCCTGAGTGGTCCTAAGTGTCTGGTCTCTCTGGCAAAGTGTATAGTAGATCAATCCCTCTGGCCTCAGGAGTTCTGGGAGGACCTTTGTCAGTATGGAAGAAAGAGCTGCCCATCAGGACTGGCCAGGGACTGGCTTTGCTTTTCAAGAGGAGATGTGACTCAGGGACAACATGGCAGTGGCCCTAGACCCCAATCCATGCAGCTGTGGAGATGAGGGGAGGCAAGGTGCTCCTCCCAGGGTACTGGAACCCACGGAGCCCTGATTTGGGGCCTCTCGGAGATGGGGACAACATACATGGGAGGTGGCAAACGTGGCTGTCACGCTCAGTATGGGGGGGCAGAAGATTCCTGAAGGGTGAGTGTGGAGGGTGTGGCAGAGCCCACAACAGAGGCAGCTGTGCCTGGTACCTCAATGACTTCTCAGCCTCTTCCTGAGCATTATGAGTCCTCCCTGGTGTCCAAAGAAACCCTTGGGGGTGGCTTGACAGTGAACGGGAGCAGGAAGGGGGCAAGAACCCATAACACAGGGACTGTGTGGCTTCTTTAGGGGAGAGCAATCTGACAAAAAGCTTGGATTTTGGATTCAGATGGACTAGAGAGTGTCCTAGTTGATGATTGTACTGGCTGTGTGACCTTGGGTAAGTTATTTAAGGACTCTGAACCCCAGTTTCCTTGTCCACACTATGGGTACAACAGTACCCACTTGGTGGGGTTGTTTTAAGGACAGAATTCAATGCCCAGCCCTCCTCACATTGCAGTTGTGTTTTGTTTCTGTCTGCCTGTCCTTGGGTGGCAGCCTCTGAGAGCTGAGTTACATAATCGGGACTTCAGGAAGCCACAATCCTCCGTCCAAAATGGCTCCTAATTATTTACAACAGCGGGTTTCAAACAGTTTTCACACCCATCTTCCCATTTCAACCTTGTTTTTTCCCTTCTCAAAATAAATGTTACCTAGTGATCAATGCCGGAAAAGGCAGAGACAAAATACCCAACCACCTGGTCCTCTTTGTCCCCTACCCTGATCACCCCTGGGGTCTATGAAACAGCTAGGTGTCACTTACCACAAGAAGGATTGATGGTAGATAGCTATCCAGGAGGGGAGGTCATTTTCTCCACGTATTTCTCACTGTGCTTACATAAAACAAAACAGAAGGAAGAGCAGTCTTTAGATGGGCAGGTGCTTCTGAGGGTCCTGAGGCTGCTAAATGGGGCCAGGCCGGGCTGCCCCGACTGTGGAGGCTCACCTTCCCACCAGGCATGAGGGCATCCCTCCATGTTGCGCAGGCCAGAGTCCCTGGGGAAGTCAGTAGGATGAGCTTCAGTGCAGGGCAGCAGCAGTCAGGCACTGGGTCAGACCAGTTCAGGAGGACACGGGGCGTAGGGCTCCCCACACTGCTCCTGGCAGCAGTCCTGCCAGTTCTAGCTGTTGTCAACAGCAGTAGTAAGGGTCCTAAACAGGTGAGCGCTGAGAAGAGCCTTAGAAATATTATTCCCAGAGGGGAAGGGATAGAGCTAAGTTCAAAAGCAGGCTTAGGACCTGAACCTAGGACCTGACACTCAGGTCTCCACATCCAGAAGGGCCAGGCCAGTGGAGGGCCTCTTTCCACTGTAGCATTGGACAAAGGATGCAGATTCCCAGAAAACCCCCCAAGATTTGCTCATGACTTCTGGCGACTTAAGAGCGGAGCAAGGGGGCCGGATGTGTTGGCTCACACCTGTAATCCCAGCACTCTGGGAGGCCCAGGCAGGTGAACTGCCTGAGCTCACAGGTTCGAGACCAATCTGCACAAGAGCGAGATCCTATTTTTAAAAATAGCCAGGCCTTGTGGCTGGTACGTGTAGTCCCAGCTACTTGGGAGGCTGAGGCAAGAGAATCACTTGAGGCTAAGAGTTTGAGGTTGCTGGCTCAGTGCCTGTGGCTCAAGTGGCTAAGGTGCCAGCCATATACACCTAAGGTGGCAGGTTCGAATCCAGCCTGGGCCCGCCAAAAAAACAATGATGGCTACAACCAAAAAAAAAAAAAATAGCCAAGTGTTGTGGCGGGCGCCTGTGGTCTCAGCTACTTGGGAGGCTGAGGCAGGAGACTCTCTTGAGCCCAGGAGTTGGAGGTTGCTGTGAGCTGTGATGCCACAGCACTCTACCCAGGAGGATAGCTTGAGGCTTTGTCTCAAAAAAAAAAAAAAGTTTGAGGTTGCTGGGTTGCTGTGAGCTGTGATGACATAGCACTCTACTGAGACAAACCAAGACTCTGTCTCAAAAAAAAAAAAAAAAAAAGGAGAGCAGGGAACAAATCCCTCACATGTGCAAGGGTATAGCAGTTTGCAGGGGACAGACCCTTGTCCTTGGTCAAGGGGAGGAGGCATCAGCAGGCCCAGTTTGCAGATGAGGAAACTGAGGCTCTGAGAAATGAGGCCACAGACTGATAGTGGGTGTGACCTCTCGACATGGCATGTTGTGACTCGGGGTGGGTATGCTTTTCCCAGTCCTTGCACCAATGTTAGGAATTCACATCATATCTTTATAGTGTCTTCCTCAGTTTCTCTTTTGTGCCTAGTCAGAAGGGCCCTGAAACCTCTCAGACTCCGGAGCAGACCCCCAAACACCTGGTTTGACCCTAGAGAGCAGGAAGTTAGCCCCTGGCCCTGTCCCACAGACAGGGAAATTGAGGTGCAGCAGGCTGCAGAGCTTGTCCAGGCCCCAGGGTAGACAGATGTCACCTCAGGTTTCAGCCCAGGCCCTCCTGGGACCACAGCCCTCTCCTAGCTCAGCCCCCACCTTCCCCCACAACCCCAGCGGCCCAGGACCCACATCCTCTGGAGGAAGATTTCTGAGGTCCCGGTTGGGGGTGCCAGACTGCCAGCGACGACAGCATTTTTTACATCTTAGCCTTGCTGGCTTATATGATTATTCTTATTTAATGACGGGAAGAAATCTAGTGTATGGCAGCCGGTCACCGAGAGGTGACAACTGGCAGCCCCTCTTCGTTACTTCTGACCTGAAGAGGAGGTGGGAGGAAGAGGAGGAGGGGGAAAGGCAGGGAGGGGAGGGGAGGAGGAAAAGGGGGAGTATGGAGAAGGGGAGGTGGAGGGAGAGGGAGGAAAGGAAGGTGGGGAAGAGGGAGCACAGAGGGGAGCACCAGCCTTAGCCGCTCCCTAAGCAAATAGGGGATACACAGATGAATAATTTACTACGGAAACGCAAAAAGAATTTAGAAACTCTCGGTTTATAAATATTTATTTCTACAAGTTCGCTCCTCCGCACTTCCCCTTGTTGGCCCTCGGTTCTTCTCTTGGGGCCCCGGGGGTGCGGGCCCTTCATCCCGCCTCGCCCTCCTGCTCTCCCCGCTCCTCTCCTCTACCCCTGCACGATCTGCACAGCGCTCTGTGCCTGTCTGTCTGTGTCTCTGTTCCTTTCTTCCACTCGGTCCTCGTGTGATGGTAGGAAGTGTTATTGTGCCTCCGCTTCTCCATCTTCCTTTGTCCGTCTGGGTTTCTCTAGGCGGCCTGTGCCTCCCCCTCGGTCTCTACCTCTTGCGTGCGTCTCTATCTCTGTCTCGGCCTCTCTGGGTAGCGGGAACCGGGTGACTTTGAGGTCTCTCTCGGTACGTTTCTCTCGCTCGCTCGCTACCTCCCCCATTCCCCCATCCCTGTCTCTTCCTTTCCCTGTCTCTCCCATCCAAAGATCCCAGCTATAGCCAGAGGGTCGGGGCCGAAGGTAGTAGTATCAACCCCCAGGAGGCTTTGAGGGGGAGGGGGCATTTCCCAGGCAACAGCAGGTTCAGTGGGCGGGGCACGAGAGGCGGGAGCCCCGCCCCTGCCCCGCCCCCTCCTCTCCTGCAGGTCTGGGCACCCGCGGGTGGACTAGGAGGTCGGAGCGGGAGGGGGCTCCCTGGAAGACCGGCCAGGAGGAGCAGCGGGGCAGGTAGTCAGCCAATCAGGTAATCAATCAGAAGGTCAATCAATCAATCACAGGCCCGCAGAGCAGGCGAGGTTAAGAGCTCAGGGTGTGGAATGAGACAGAGTTGCGTTTTACACCTTGTGTGTGGGGGGTGCTCCTGGCCGTTTGGCCCTTAGCAAGAAGTCCCTGCACACCTCTGATCCTCGGGTCTCCCATCTGGGCAATGGGGCGATAGCAGCACCTGACAATCCAGCCCTTTCACTTCACCGATGGGAACTGAGAGATAGTGAGGGGGAAAGGTCTGGTGGACACAGAAGGAAAGGGAAGGGGTGTCACCAGCCATTCAGCAAGCTGGAAGACTCTCCTTACTAAGGCAGTTCTTTCTGAGCTGGGCTCAGCACCTGGCTCAGTGCCTGACTAAGAACTGGTCCTGGGCTTCAGGTGGGAGGACTGGAAATGCTCCCTTTCTCTCTCCTCCTCATCCTTCTCTCCTCTGGAGGGGAGGGAGGCTGAGTCCCAGAGAGGGCAGATAGATGCAGGGTGGCTTGCCCAGACCCCTGCCAGCCCCTCCGCTTAAGCCATTCCTAGGCCTGATACAGCTCAAGAGGGTGGGGGCATGTTTGTTAAAAATGAAGAAATCCTCAGGCAGCATGTCCTCAGGTTCATCAGCTAGGAGGGCCTCTTGATTTCTCCTCCCTGCTCATGCAACTCCAAACCAAGGGTTTCATTTCATATGTAAACCTTGTTCCCACATAGCCCTTCTGACAAACACTGACTCCTCCTTGCCCAAACCCTCCCTCCCAGAAGGCAGTTACTGACTGGAGTAGAAGCCCAGAAGGGCTGGTGGGAGGACCCGAGAGTCACTGGGACGGTGGCCATTTATAATGTCAGTGGCCCCTTTAAACCTGTGCTCCAGGCCTGTGCCAGGCTGGTTCTGTCTGCTGCTTCCAGCTCTAATCTGCACTGCTCCTCTCAATCTGGATCCTCGGGCTTCAGGGCCACCCTCTCCCTGTCCCCAGCCCACACACTCGGTGAGCACATGCTACCCACACACCCCCTTTCCTGTGCAACCTTTCTGCGGACCGGTGTTTCATATTGGAGGCCTGCCTAGTCCTCTGTGGGAAGGATTTCTTCAGAACCCTGCAGCCCTCCCCAAACGTTCTAGACTCTGTGCCCCATCTCCTCAGAGCCCCAGGACCCCCTAAGTGTGTTTAGAACCCACAGCGTCCTAGGAACTGACAGGAAGAATGAGTAGGAATCCTGTTGGAGAGTGACTGCAGTCTTGCTCCAGATGCCTCGTGCAACCCTGTCTCTCTAGGACTTTGCCAGTCATCTCCCCCATTCCCATTGCTGGGCTCTCCATGCTTGACTGCACCCCTGGTGGGAGTGTTCTTACTCCCATTTTACAGATGGGGAAGGTGAGGCTGAGGGTTTAGGTAACATACCACAGGTCCCCTAACTGGAGAGAGGAGGGGCTAGGGCTTGAGCCAGTCTCTGGGGCTCCATAGCCCAGGCTCTCTCACACCTCTGCCCTTGCAGGCTGGGTATTTTGACAACAGCCTGAATTTCTCCCCGCCCACTGCTTTGGAGTTTCCATACAGCCTTCTGCGGTTGACAGGATGGTTTGCATCTCTGGCTGGCACACCACAGATGTCCAGTCCACATCCCCTGGCTGATCACATTTGTGGGGAGAAAGGAGAGAAGGGGGTGCAGGGGAGCACCCTCAGCCTAGCTTCACTGTCGGTATGGAGTGGGTCTCAGAGTAGAACCAGAGCTCAGGCCGGAGTGGAGCTTGCATCTCAGGCAGCACTGGGGGCAGGGAAGGCACGAGAGAGATTAGTGGGGTCAGAGGGATCTCCTGAGACTCAGGGACCTCTGTGTCAGGAAAGGTACCTGGAGTGGAGCTGAGGCCTAGAAGCCTGTTCCAGAACTAGCTATGTGACCTTACGCCAGGTACTCCACATCTCTGGAACTCAGCAAGAGTAAACGGCTTGGTTCCCTAATTTCCGAGGAAGCTTTTACACTCTAATAAACTTCTCTCTCTCTCTCTTTTTTTTTTTTTTGCAGTTTTTGGCCAGGGCTGCATTTGAACCTGCTACATCTGGCACATGGGGCCGGCGCCCTACTCCTTTGAGCCACAAGTGCCGCCATTAAACTTCTCTTGAGCACCAGTGACCACACCCAAGAAAGGCTGCTCTTGGGTGCAATGACTGGAGATTCACTCTCTGGAGTGGGTGCCTGGTCTTGGGGGAGCCCGGGTGCAAGTGCCCAACTC
Organism: Galagoides demidoff; assembly: GCA_963574575.1. NCBI lineage: Eukaryota > Metazoa > Chordata > Mammalia > Primates > Galagidae > Galagoides > Galagoides demidoff. The sequence goes on along the minus strand of CAUYQV010030996.1, from coordinate 11,052 downwards.
CCAGCTCTGGGCCACGCTCCCTGCTCAGTGCTTAATCAGTTCAGTGCTGATGGAAACACTGAGCAGCTGATAAAGGCCCGCTCAGTGCCTGCCGTATGCTTTACCCTATTATCCCATTTAGTCTGCACAGCAACCTCATGCAGTAGTTATCATTATTGTCCCTACTTTACAGTTTAGGGAACTGAGACCCAAAGAGGTAAATACTTGCCTGGTTCCATTCAGCTGGTAAGTGTGAGCTCAGCCAGATCTCAGCCTCGAGACACAGCAGCTGCCTTGATGGTTATTAAAAAGGGCTTCAAAGTGGAGGCCTCCTATGAGCTGAGTCTAGAATGGTCTTCCCAGGTGCTGAAGGACACTGCAGGCAGAGCGCACACCCTGAACAGCAGTTATCTGCTGCCATGTGACAAGCCACCCCAAACACAGTGGCTTAAAACAATCATTTTAGGGGCAGCGCCTGTGGCTCAGTGAGTAGAGCGCCGGCCCCATATACCAAGGGTGGCAGGGTGGCAGGTTTGAACCCAGCCCCGGCCAAACTGCAACAAAAAGATAGCTGGGCCAGGTGCCTGTAGTCCCAGCTACTCGGAAGGCTGAGGCAAGAGAATCATTTAAGCCCAAGAGCTGGAGTTTGCTGTGAGCTCTGATGCCACGGCACCCTACGAGGGCAACCAAGTGAGACTCTGTCTCAAAAAAAAAAAAAAAAAAAAAAACCCATCATTTTAAAATCAAGTTGATGACAACAAACAAAACAAAACAAAACAAAGAATCCCCAAGACTGGGTGGTGCCTGTGGCTTAGTGGGTAGGGTGCCAGCCCCATATACCAAGGATGGCGGGTTCAAACCCGACCCAGGCCAAACTACAACAACAACAACAAAAATAGCTGGGCGTTGTGGCAGGTGCCTGTAGTCCCAGCTACTCGGGAGGCTGAGGCAAGAGAATTGCCTAAGCCCAAGAGCTGGAGGTTGCTGTGAGCTGTGTGATGCCATGGCACTCTACCGAGGGCGATAAAGTGAGACTATGTCTCTACAAAAAAAAAAAAAAAATCCTCAAGACTGTCTTGTGATTCTGGGGCTGACAGGGCTCAGCAGGGTGGTCCTTGCTTGAGTTCTCTCATACAGCCGGAGAGCAGCTAGGGTTGGAGTCACCTGAAGGCTCCACTGGAGTTCATCTTGGTGCTTCATACGATGCCCAGCAGCATAGCCCAGATTTCTTACTTTACAGCTCAGAGCTCGAAGAGGCAGAGGTGAAGCCATCAGGCCAGTTAAAGGCCACCCCTGGAACTCTCACCATGTTACCTCCGCCTGTTAAAGCAGTCACGCAGCTCATTCAAATGGAAGGCAGAAGGCATAGACCTTACCTCTCAATGATAGTAGTTCGAGGAATTTGTGGCCATGTTTAATCTGTCACAGATTCTAATACATATTTCATGGGGAGAAAAATGGAGTTTGTGGTTTAATAAATTGTGGGAAAGGCTGGATTAAACAAGAGTTCTTTCCTGCAGGACTCCTCAGAGCCTTTACATCTGATATGGATGGTTGATCTCCAACACAGGGAAGAATTTTGTAGAATTCTTCAAAATGGTTTTTGGAGGCCAAGTGCTGTGGTTCACACCTCTAATCCTAGCACTCTGGGAGGCCAAGGCAGGTGGATTTCCTGACTCATGAGTGCAAGATAAGCCTGAGCAAGAGCAAGACCCTGTCTCTAAAAATAACTGTGCGTGTGGCAAGCACCTGTAGTCCCAGCTACTTGGGAGGCTGAGGCAAGAGAATCACTTGAGCCCAAGAGTTTGAGGTTGCTGTGAGCTATGACTCCACGGCACTATATTGAGGGCAACAAAGTATGACTCTATCTCAAAAAAAAAAATTTTTTTTTGAGGGAACTGATTTTGGTTTGATGGTAAGGTGGTCCTATCTCCAGTAGAGGATGCCAGGCCTGGGAGGATGAGGGCTCTGAGGCTTCTGCATCCTCCACTTTGGGCAACATTGCTCTAGAAACTTCAAATCTGGCTTCCAGAATACTATGAATGGATATGATAAGGTGGAGTGGAGTTCATCTCCGGGATACATGCGGAGCTGCCTGGGCCTGCCAGGCAGGGCTACCTCCCCTGAACAGGCTGGGCCAGGTTGTACCATCTCAGGTGGCCAGAACCTCTGACCACTTACCTTTCTCTCTTCTTCCCCCTGAGAAGGGGCTTCTTCCCTAACCCTACAGAGAGGAGTGAGAGGCAGATGAGGACAAGGGCAGAGGGGAGTGGGAGATAGATGGGGACAAGGTCAGGGGCCTAGGGACATGGATACCTAACTATATGACCATGCCCCATCCAGGGACAGCCTCAGCCTCAGTTTCTAGCTCAGTCCCCTGGAGGGGATGAAAACTTTCACTGGTTGCGTATGAGGGCACCTCACACAAAAGGAGCTGGTCTTTACTGGACATCTACTGGCTAGGTAGGCCCTGCACCCAGCAAGTTCCAAGCTCTCTGAACCTGGTGTGCTCATTCTCATAAAATGGGAATGCTTACAGTGCCCTCCACATATGGCTCAGCAAGGACGAAACAGGATAACGAGAGTGGAATTAAGAGATGGAGCCTGAGCCCACCCAGCCCCCAGGTCTCAACAACCTCCCCTCCCGGCCGCAGGAGGCGTGGGGCTGCTGCAGTGTGTGGCTGTGTCCTCTGGGTATAGCTGAGTCCGGATACAGCTCATGCATATTTGACACTGCAGGGTGGACTGTCTGTGACTCTGTCCCAGTGAGCAGGGTAAGGCTGGCAGTGCATGCTGTAGTTAGGTGTCCCCTGGTCCCCACCCACAGACTGCTGCCCCCTCTGTCCCTGTCCTGTTTCTGGTCCAGGATCAGTTGCCAACACAGACCAGGAGGCCATGCCCCATGACTTGATGTCTCTGGGGGAGAGGCAGGCAGGAGAGGACTGGCTCCCTGAGAGCAGGGATCAGGAAACACCTGGCCACTAGCCCCTCACCTGCCCTAGGGACAGTATCTGAGCCTTTCAGACAGATATCATCACCCTTGGCTGTGTGTCCCTGGGCAAGTGACACCAGGCCTCAGTTTCTTCTTCTAAAAATGACTAGGAAGGAGGTTTCAATGAGCTGCTGCCCCATTGCAGCCTCCCAAGGTGACTCCCTTAGCATCTCTTTTGGGCTGGTACCATCAGGGATTCCAACCAATGGAGGCGGCATTGCAGCCAAGGAAGCAGGGCCCAGGTTTGAGTACCAAGCAGCCAGGGGAAGATGACCAAGGCTGAGGTGTGGGGCACCTAGGGCACCCAGAGAGTGGGTCCTTGGGCCAGACCTCTACACTAGACTCTCAATGCTGCCCATGGAGCTCCACCCTCCATCCTGAACTATCACCCATGGATGGTCACAACCATCCTGTTTCCTCCTCTCACCCCCGAAGGCCCCACCTGCAGCAACTCTTTTGCCAAGAACTCTCACATCTGCCCACTTCTACAGCTGTCAGCCCTCTTGGGGCCTATGGGTTGATGCAATACCCCTCCCAGCTCGAGGGAGACGCTGCAGGGGCTCGGGTAGCCCTTAGAGCAGCGGTTCTCAACCTGTGAGTCATGACCCACAGGAACTGTATTAAAGGGCACGGCATTAGAAAGGTTAAGAACCATTGCCTTAGAGAGTCAGCCCCATCCACTCATGTTCCCTGCCCTCCCTGCAGACTTGGCTCTCTCCACCAAGAGAGAGCCACCTCTGCTATAGCCAAACTCAGCTACTTCCCAGGCCTCTGGGCCATTGCACATGCTGTCCCTGCTGCCTGGATGCTCTGCCTTGTCATTGGCTCAGCTGCTCATTCTTTAGGACCCAGCCTGGCCTCACCTCCTGCAGGGAGCTGCCTCAACACCTTATGAGTTCTCTGTTCCCAGGGTCTGTCCCCATGACCTCACTATTTGCCTGCCACCCTGATGTCTGGGAGGGGTACATGTCTTGTCTGTCTCTAATCCTCCAGCTTGTCCCAAGGCCTATCTGGGAAGTGAGGTCACCAGTGTTGGTGGACGGATGCCTCAGTCCCCTGCCCCACCCCTGCACTCTGTGCTATCCTTTCTTAGGACTCTTTTGTCTTTCCCACCCTCCTTTCCATATGTGGCATTGTGCTTAGAGCATCCACTTTGAGGTTCACATCAGCTGTGCCACCTCATGTGCTGAGCCTCAGTGCTCACATCTGCAAAATGGGAAGAACAACAGTGCCAATGTCCTAAAGCTGTTGTAAAGATTGGGTGATGAATGTTTGCCAAGTCTTCAGACATCACAGGATTTTGTAAATGTTAACTACTATTGTTTCACTATGTATTATCTAACCCAGCCTGTTGTAGTCACCTCCTGGTGTGCATCTGAGAGCTCCCTCCTCTAAGCGATCTACGACTTAAGTCATTTCATTGTTTCTCAGAACAATCAATGGCTCCCTATTACCTCTTCCAGGACAGAAAAGCTCCAGCGAATTTTCAAAGCTCTTTGTCACCTGTTTTTCTTGACTTTTTGGTAAGACCACCCTGACTAGTGGCCACAAATGTCCTTCAAGGAGGAAGGGGTTTCCTTGTAGGTGATACAGACACTCTTATCAGTAAGTCCCCCACTATTGCCGCTGCTCTGTCATCCCCACCCCTCCCCTATGGGAGGGTCATTCACCTCTCAGACCTTCTATTAATAGTTCCCTCAGTGGCAAATTGGCATTAATCCCAGTACTCGTGGTGATGGTTTCCCCTCTCACGGGCTGCGGGTAACAGGTGGACACTGGGCACAGAGGGCTTAGCCCAGTGGCAAGAGCTCCGTGCAGGCTCTAGAGCAATACCAGACTCCACACTGCTCCCATCTTCCTGGAATTTCTCTGTCTTTCCAGGCTGAATATGACCCTGATTGTATTGAAGGGTAAGGAAGAGATCATTTGCTATTTTTTCCAAAAAAATAGCATTTTCTTCCTTTACAAAAGTAATTCGTGTTTATTGTGGATAATTTTGAAATTAAGATAAACCAAAGAGAAAATTTTAAATTATCTATAATTCATCACCTATCACCACTATGAGCACTGGTACTTCTGAGCCTCCAGACTTGCCAGTGAGTGTGTGGCGCCCGCTGCTGCACTTTGAGCAGGTCATGGGGCAGCTCTGTTTATCCATTCACCCGCAGAACCTGAACTTCTATCACTCGAAACCCTCCAGCTCCTTGTCCCCAGAATGTTCCTGACAAACAGCCAGTTCCAGGTGCAGAATCTCAGCTCTTCCCCAGACTCCTAGAATCTGCCTTTCCCCCAATTTCCGGGGGCTCTGAGGCACATCTAGTGTGGGGAGTGAGCCTGTGGCCCCCTTTGCAGTGGTGGCTGTGTGGGTCCCTCACTCACATTCAAACCAATCCTCTATTGTTGAGCATAGAGGAGGTTTTCAAGTTGTGACATCATAAATAAAGCCACAATGAATAGAATCATTAATCACTATGCCCTGGGCATGTCACAGAGATTTTCCTGGAAGGATGGCACTGTCCCAAGGTCCCACAAACCCCAGGCTGGCCAGGCCCTTTCCCCTGCATCCTCTTGCTGGCCCTTGTGCTGCATGGGGGCCCTTGTCTGGAACGTCAGCCCATGGGTGGAGGGTGTGGGTCCCACATCCGTCCAGGCTGGGCCCTACCAGCTCCCTGTCTGCCTGTCCCTGACCAGCAGGACCAGTTTGCCCTGCTGATGGATGAGGTGTAACAGCACTGTGCTTGGCTGGGCTAGACGGGGCAGCCTCACCTCACTGTGGGCACCTCAAGGGGATCACAGTGGGGCTTCAGGGACAGGGGCAAAACATGGTAGAGGCACAAGTGGGGCTTCCAGGTCAGGCAAGAGTAGGGCTCAGGCCCAGAAGGTAGGAGGGAGCTATGAAGGACACCAAGAGGAAGCCTTCCGGCTTCCCGGTGCCCATGGCAGGAAATACAGCCATGTGAGCGTGAATCCTTTTGGGGGAAACCCTTGGCGAGGAACAGAATGCAGTGATGGCAGCAGATTCTATTAAAAGCAATTCTCATTATGGTACCATTAATTATTAATAGGCTTGGGCAAATACAGGATGGGAAAGCCCAGCTGGGCCTGACTCAAACCTTGCCTCCGAAGCAAATGGCTTTTGGTTCACGTCCAGGAGACCCAGCCATGAATGTGCCTCTTGGAAAAGTAATGAAAACCCCAAGGCTGCCGCGGTGGGACAGGCCCCACTTCTATCTGCTCCAAAAAGATAAAGAAGAGGAAGCCGGCCCAGGACTGGGTGCCCGAAGGAGTCTGTAGGGCTCTGTCCATTCCCACAGCTTAGCTCTCAGACCCAGGTGACCTGGCTGTTCCTTCCAACAGGACACATCCATCTGTTTACTTGGCTGGCACTGCAGACCTCATTCTCCTCGGAGCACCCCTGCCTCTGGGGCTGTTACGTCCCTAAAGAGATCCAGAGAGAACTTTCTCCATGTAGCAAAGAACAAAGCCAACAGGAAATGTCAGGTTGGGCCCAGGAGACCCTAGAGAGAAAGAATCTGCCCTTCTTTCCTGCCCCTACTTGGCCTTAACTTTCATTGAACTCCTACCCACCCTTCAAAGCCCACCTTCTACAGACATTCCTTCAGGCAGCACTGCCTGGTCCCAACTGGGCTAACCACCAAGGATACAGACACTGTCTTTGTCCTTCTAGGGTTGGCCATCTGGCAGGGTTTTAAAATAACCATCACAAAGCACAATGACAAACAGGGATAAAGCTCTAACACAAGGAGATGGAGACCATGCACAGTCTGGGCAGCAATCCCAGTGGATCTGCCTCTCCCCCAGAACCACCTGGTGCCTAGAGCAGAGTATGTGCTCAAGAAACTTGTGTGACTTCATGGATTGTTAATTTGGGGCTATAAGAAGGAGGTTTCTGAGTCCTCTGGGGAATGTAAGCTTTGCAGAGCAAAATAGGGAGGAACTGGGTCCCGGGCCCCAAACTCTCCTAGATTCTAACTGATTCAGCTCCCAGTATCCCCTGTGGTGTGGAACAATGAATGCTTTACTCTTCTTGGAATAAATGAATGTGTGAATGGATACGTTTGGACTTAAACAAAAACAACAACTAAAAGCCCGTAGAAGTGGATATAAAATGGTATCTAGAAAGAAATCGCGAATAAGGTCATTCAGATTTTTCTGCTAAATACCCAGAAAGGCAGAGAAAAAGATGAAAGCTCAGTCAGAGCTGGAAACAAAGACCACGCCAAACTCATGCCAGAATCTGGGAGAAGCCCTACTAATGATAATGGCAGGGTACAGTGCTGGAGAAAAACTCATGACACAGAGGCGAGGGACAAAGGCAGGAAGGCTTCCAAAACCTCCTCCATCATTTGTTCTCAGAGACCTGGAATCTGTGCCAGGCTGAAAACTGGACCTTTGCCCCTGTCCCACGGATACTAATTTGCAGGTGACTCAAGTTAAGTCCCTGAGCATTCAGAGGAAGTGGACAGGGAGGGGGCTTTTGTGTTGCATGGTGTTCTAGGAGCAAACATGATGAGCGTAGGGACACACGCAGGGGTCAGGGAGGCACCCCCTGGCAGCAGTGCATGCTGGGACATGCCATTCACATGGTCCATTGGTTCAGAATACCCAAGAACCAGATAGTGGGGCAGAGGGGGATGCTGCCTTCACTCAGCAGAGCTGCAGTTGGCAGAAGCCTGCTGGAAACTGGAACATGGATTGAGCAAACCCCACTTGATTCTGTTGCCCAGACCAAAAACTGAAAATGAGACTTAGCCATCAAGCAAGTGGTAAGAGAACAGGACCGAAGGCAATCTCCACACACAGTCTATTTATAATCCTGGAGTTCTGTGTTTGAGGGGAAACATAGAGGGAAAAAGCACCAACAAAGGACTGTGGGAAAGCACCGCAGAACATCAAAAAGGAGTCAGCGTTCTGATGCTCTGAAGAGTGTGCTGTTGACAGTAATTTCTTTTTTGGGTGGGGACAGAGCCTCAAGCTGTCACCCTGGGTAGAGTGCTATGCCATCACAGCTCACAGCAACCTCCAACTCCTGGGCCGAAGCAAGTCTCCTGCCTCTGCCTCCCAAGTAGCTGGGACCACAGGTGCCTGCCACAACGCCCGGCTATTTTTTGGTTGCAGCCCTCATTGTTGTTTGGCGGGCCCTAGGCTGGATTCAAACCCGCCAGCTCAGGTGTATGTGGCAGGTGCCTTAGCCGCTTGAGCCATAGGCACTGAGCTGACAATAATTTATTGAAGGAGCAAAACAAAGATGTCAGGAAGGTGTGTGGCAACATTAGAGGACAGATATGGCCTCTGCAAAATGAGCCCAGGAAGGTATAAATGGAGCTCAGACCAAAGTAAAAAGGCCACACAAGGATGTGCAGGGGGATGTGAGTGGTGTATTGGGCTAAACTGTGGTTCCCAAAAAGAAATGTCCAAGTCCTAACTCTGGGTACCTGTAAATGTGATCTTTTTGGGTCTTCCAGGGTCTTTGCAGATGTAGTAAAGTTAAGGGTCTCAAGATGAGATCATCCTGGATTCATTGGGTGAGCTCTAATCCAACACTACTGTTTGTTTAAAAAAAAAATCATAGAGAGAAGAGGAGAAACAGAGAAGCCTGTGTGAAGATGGGGGCAGGGACTGGAGTTATAAGGCTACAAGTCATATACTGCCAGGGATCGCTGGCTGACGGCCACCAGCAGATAGGAGAGAAGCCCAGAATGGATTCACCCTCAGGACCCCAAAGGAATCAGCCCTGCCCACACCTTGATTGCAGACTTCTGTCCTCCAGAACTGTGAGGGAATACATTTCTGTTGTTTTAAGCCTCCCAATTGTGGTAAGAAACTAATACAGATGAGGTAAGAAAGGATTTCAAAGTAAGAAAGAAACATAGTAGCAGATCAGAATCCACACCAGAGGCAGTCATAAAGCAGAAACTGTAGTGCAGAAAATAAATCTGAGGTGGAGGCCTGCGACACTTCCTAAAAAGTGTGATAGAGAGTAAGATGAAAACAACACAAAAGAAAATGACAAGGATGAAGGTTAGAGGAAGAAGAAACACATAAGCAGGATTCTTGGAAAAAAGGCCAAAATAAGAGATGGTTCAGAATATAATGAATGGACACTCACCTGTGCCCTAAACCAAAAAGATCTGAATATGAAGATTGAAAAGTTCACTGTATTGGGGGCAAAATAGCCAAAGTGAGTTATGCAAATAACAAAAACATATATGCCTTCAGGAAGGAAATTGAATTAGAGGAGACATTGTAGGTTTGGATCCAGACCACTGCAATAAAGCAAATCACACAATAAAGCAAGTCAGAGGAATTTTTTGGTTTTCCAGCATATATAAAAGTTATGTTTATACCCCCACACTGTAGCCTACCAAGTATACCATAGCATTATGTCTATAAAAACAACGTGCATACCTTAATTTAAAAATACTTTATTACTAAATCGTGCTAACAATCATCTGAGCCTTCAGCGAGTCATAACCTTTTTGCTGGTGGAGGGTTTCCGTGTTGATGCTGCTCCCTGATTGGGGTGGTGGTTCCTGAAGGCTGGGGTGGCTGTGGTACCTTCTTAAAATAAGGAAGACAACAAGGAAGTTTAAGACTTCTCTGTGGCATGCTATGCTGTTTTACAGCATTTTACACACAGAAACTTTTTCAAAATTGGAGTCAATCCTATCAAACATAGTGGCTGGTTTATCAACTAAGTTGATGTAATAGTCTAAATCCTTTGGTGTTATTTCAGCAATGTTCACAGCCTCTTCACAAGGAATAGATTCCATATCCAGAAACTACTGTCTTTGCTCATCCCTGAGAAGCAACTCCTCAGCTGTTCACGTTTGTGGTGAGATTTCAGCAATTCAGTGATATCTTCAGGCTTTATTTTTAATTCCAGTTCTCTTGCGGTTTCCACCACATCTGTAGTTACTTTCTCCACTGAAGTCCTGAACCCCTCAGAGTCATCCATTAGGACTGGAATCAACGTCTTCCAAATTCTTGTTCATGTGGATGTTTTGAACTCCTTGAACAAATCACAAATGTTCTTAACTGCATCTAGAATGGTAACTCCTTTCCGGAAGGTTTTCAATTTATTTTACCCAGATGCATGAGAGGAGTCACTACTCCCAGTGGCAGCAATAACCTTACAAAATATATTTCTTCACTAATAAGACTTGAATATCAAAATTACTCCTTAATCCATGGGCTGCAGAATAAATGTGATGTTAGCAGGAATGGAAACAACGTTCATCTCCTTATCCGTCTCCACCAGAGCTCTCAGGTGACCTGGTACATTGTCAATGAGCAGTCGTATTTTGAAAGGAATCCTTTTTCCCTGAGCAGTAGATCTCAATAGTGGCCTTAAAATGTTTGGTAAACCATGCTATAAACAGATGCACTGTCATCCAGGCTCCCCTCTTCCATTTAAAGAGCATAGACAGAGCAGACTTAGCATAATTTTTAAGGGTCCTGGGATTTTTGGATTGGCTTCAACTTAAAGTCACCAGCTTACCTAAGCCCCTAAGGAGAGAGTCAGCCTGTCCTTTGAAGATTTGAAGCCAGGCATTAACTTCTCCTCCTAGCTATGAACGTCCTAGATGGCATCTTCTTCCAACACAGGGCTGCTAGGTCTATATTGAAAATATAGGCTCGGCACCTGTGGCTCAATCGGCTAAGGCGCCAGCCATGTACACCTATGGTGGGGGGTTCGAGTCCCCAACCCGGGCCCACCAAACAACAATGATGGCTGCAACCAAAAAAATGGCCGGGCGTTGTGGCGGGCGCCTGTGGTCCCAGCTACCTGGGAGGCAGAGGCAGGAGACTCACTTGAGCCCAGGAGTTGGAGGTTGCTATGAGCTGTGATGCCATGGCACTCTACCCAGGGGGATAGCTTGAGGCTCCGTCTCAAAAAAAAAAAAAAAAAAAAAATATATATATATATATATATATAATCTGCTTAGTGTAGCCACCTTCATCGATGTTCTTAGATCTTCTGGACGACTCGCGGCAGCTTCTCCATCAGCTGCTTCACCTTGTACTTTTCATGCTATCGGAGATGGCTTCTCTCCTTA
>CAUYQV010030994.1:0-26413 GCA_963574575.1 Galagoides demidoff | reverse complement strand
AATGGAGTGTTCTATATATGTCTATCAAGCACAGTTGTTCTAAGGTCTCATTTAAATCTCTAATATCTTTGTTTAATTTCTGTTTAGAAGATCTGTCCATCTCTGAGAGAGGGGAGTTAAAGTCCCCTGTTATTAAGGTGGTATAAGATATCATGTTGCTCAGACTAAGTAATGTCTGTTTCAAGAATCTGGGAGCATTTAAATTAGTTGCATAAATACTTAGAATTGAAATGTCTTCTTGTTGTATTTTTCCCTTGACCAATATGAAGTGCCCATCATTATCCTTTGTAACTTTAGTTGCTTTAAACACACATGTGTCTGAAAATAAGATTGCAACCCCTTTTTTCTTCTGACTTCCATTTGCCTGAAAAATTGATTTACAACCCTTAACTCTTGAGTTTTAATTTGTCTTTCTATGTAAGGTGTGTTTCCTTTCCTACAGACAACAAATAGATGGCTTGTGTTTTTTAATCCAATCAGCCAATCTATGCCTCTTGAGTGGGGAGTTCAAGCCATTGACATTCAATGGGATAATTGACAAGTGTAGTCCCATTCTATTCATCTTATTTTGTGAAAGTCCATTGCTTAGTTTTGTCATTTGCTTCATTGTGAAAACTAGGTTCTGTCCTTTAATTTCTGAGTGATTACTTTGCTGAAGGTCCATTATGATGGTCAGTGTGTAGGACAGGTTGAAATATTTCCTGTAAAGCTGGTCTTGTTGAGACAAATTTCCTCAGTGTTTACATATCAACAAAAGTTTTAAATTCTCCTTCAATTTTGAAGCTTAACTTAGCAGGACATAGAATTCTGGGTTGCTAATTGTTCTGTTTAAGTAGGTTAAAGATAGGTGACCATTGTCTTCTAGCTTGAAAAGTTTCATTAGAGAAGTCTGTGGTCACCCTGATAGGTTTTCCCCTGTAGGTCAGTTGGTGCTTCCTCCTGGTAGCCTGCAAAATCTTTTCTTTAGCCTTGACTTTAGATAAATTCATTACAATATGCCTTGGGGAAGGTCTATTTGAGTTAAGGCAACCAGGGGACTGATACCCCTCAAAAAGGGGTATGCCAGAATCTTGGGTAATATTAGGGAAGTTTTCATTTATACTAGTCTCTAGAATGGCTTCCATTCCTCTGGGGCATTCTTCTTCCCCTTCAGAGATACCTATAACTTGTATATTGGACCACTTCATAGTGTCCCACAATTCTATCAACAAGCATTCTGCTTTTTCTTTCTTCTTTTCAGCTGCTTTAACAATTTGGGTTATCTCGAGGGATTTATCTTTTAGCTCAGAGATTCTTTCTTTGGTGTGGTCTAATCTATTACTAATACTTTCTATTGCATCTTTGATGTCTCTGATTGACTGCTTCAGTTCCTTCAGCTCTTTTATGTCCTTTTTGTATTCTTCGTATCATTGATCTCTTATTTGATTCTGTTTTTGAATTTCCTTCTGGTTATTATCCACTTTCTCAGCAATTTCTTTCATTGTTTTTTGATTATTTTCCACTTTCTCAGCACTTTCCTTCATTATTTTCAACATATGTATTCTAAATTCCCCTTCTGTCATTTCTAACATTTCCTCATAGGAAGAATCCTCTGCTGTAGCTACCTCACGATCCCTAGAAGGGGTTACTCTGGACTGGCATTTCATGTTGCCAGGATTTTTCTGCTGATTCTTCTTCATGAGTACTTTCTTATATCTGTTTCCTTACCCTAATTTTCCTTTCACTTCTTCTTATTCTAAGTTACTATGTTACTGGCCTAAAATTTTAATGAGTCCTTTTGGTATAAGACCAGAAGGATGAGAAGATTGAGGAGCAAGAAGGGGGAAAAGATATTAAAAAACAAAAAAAGAGAGAGAGAGAAAGAAGGGGGTGAGTAAAAGGAAATATTAACAAAAAAAAGAAAGACATCAAAAGAAAAAGATAAGAATAGTATAGGTGTATAGTAGGGTATTATGACTCACCCTTAAGGACCCCCAATCTTTGGGGCTTCCAGGTTAGGTGACCTTAAGGTCAACAGCTCTGTGCCAGCTGGCTCAGACACAGTATCCCAACTCCACCAGGTAGAAAGGAGAGACCAAAATGCTATAAATCAAACCATAACAAAAAAACAAAAACCCCTAATAGGATAAAGTGGAGAAGTTTAAAACAAGAAAAAAATAGGGGCAGAAACACTGACAAAAATAAAATTCTAATTGTTAAAGAAGGCAAAAACGGAAGGTTGTATATAGACTAGAAAAAGTGTCAAAAAAAAAAAAGAAGAAAAGTTGAAGTTCAAAAAAAAAAAAAAACCAAAAAAAAGAAAAAAACCCAAAACCAAAACCAAAAACAAAGAACATATAAATCTTGGCAAATACTGTCCGGGCAACAGGTGATCTTCTGAGGAGTGAGAAGTTAATCCCAAAGTTGATGCAGCTGTACAAGATGGAAACTAGAGGCCTTAACTGGTTTCACAGATCCCACAGGCTTAGGAGCCTGAATGTCTCGTAGGCCCACTTAAAAGATCCTCCAAGCCGTGGGCCTAGGCCAAGCAGAAGCTTTCCAAGGAAAGCACTTATCCCTGGGATCTCTCCTGACGTGGCTGCCTGCTTATCCAATGCGCCAAATCCAGTTTCCCTCAATGCCCCTGAGGGCCAAGGGTATTAATTTGCCAAACACCTGGATCTCCACACTCCTCCAGCATCACAGCCCCCACCTTTGGGCAGCTCAGTCACTAGATCACTGCCCGAGGACTCCTGGCTGATCCCCACACTGCACCATTCAGGGGCAGCTCCCCCATAGAAACTGTGCAGGCAGCACACAGCTGAAAGGCATTAGCTCCTTACCCGCTCAGTGGCTCAGTCCGGGGCCCAGACAGCGCCCCAAATCATCTGCACACTGGCCCCAGGTCTCCCAAAGCAGTTCAATGGAATGCTCAAGTCCAGACAAACCAAAACAGCCCCCAGGCAAGGCTCTTCCTGCTTGCGGTCTCACTGTTGCTATAGGTACAGCTGCAGGCAGCCTCCAACCGAATAAAAGGGCACCCACTACTTGCCGGTTTTCCACCACTTCTGACCTCCTCGTGAGGTCCTAAAGTCTCTCACTGACTTCCTGGGTCACCAGAGGACAGCCTTTGGACAAAACCCACCGGCCAGAAATACCTGAAATCTTCTCTCCCCCTTCTCACTGCACCCGTTTACACAGAAGCTGCTACTCGGCCGCCATCTTGGTCTCTTCCTCCCCATCGCTATTGACTTTGGGTTTTAATTTGCTACAACTTTATGTATTTTGTTGTTCATATTATTCCTACTTTTGCTATTAAGAAATCTTCCAGGTTAACTCCTGTGTCCTTGACACATGCCCTCTTCTTTTCTTTTATCTTTTTAATACTTGCTTATTTTCTGGTAGCACAAGATACTCCAGACTCATCTTGTGTTTTCCATGACCTAGCCCTAGAATCAGCCATTTCTTCAAGGAACCCTGGTTCCCTTTGTTGGAGAATGGTATTTAGAAACCAAGACCTAAGAGTGGTCATTATTAGCAAGCTTTCATTGTTTCTTGTTTTAGTCCATTTGTATTGCTATAAAGAAATACTTAAGGCTAGGTAATTTATAAGGAAAAGAGGTTTATTTGTCTCATGGTTATGTAAGCTATAAACAGTAAGCATGCCATCAGCATCTACTTCTGAGGAGAGCCTCAGGCTGCTTCCATTTATGGCAGAAGGTAAAGGGGAACCAGAGTGTGAAGAGGTCAAATGGCAAGAGAGTAAACACCAGAGAGAAAGGAGAGGGAGGTTCCAGACTGTCTTTATCAATCAGTTCTGATGGTAATTCATAGAAGGAGAACTCATGAGAAATCTACACCTATGACTTAAACACCTCCTACTAATTCCCACCTCCAAAAATAGGGATCAAATTTCACATGCGACTTGGTGGGACCAAAAAAAAAAAAAAAAAAACCCATATCCAAACCGTAGCACTTTTAGACCTTCTCCTTGGACAGAGAGAGCTAGGTAATATGTGTTTGTGTACTAACCTTTTTATACTTACATATCTATAATTGTTTGTGTATCCATCCATTTATATATACATTAAGCTAACCATGAGTTCATACTGATGTCTCCAACTCTAATCCAGTATGACAGAGTTTATTCTAGCCTTACTTTCTTGTTAATCTATAACTTCCCTCTATAACAGTAATAAACCTGGCTTTGACTATCTACCATTTATTTACTTATTTGTTCAACCTCAGTACATTTCAGCTGGTTTCAGAATTTTTCACCTACATCCCCATAAGAAACAAGTTTACCAACTATACTACAGTGTTTATATATGGTTCTTTATATTTATCCTTGTAGTTTCTAGTCAAAAAACAATCTTCCCAATTTAAATCAGCATCATTCTCCCACCCCCAGTACAGTTATGTCACACATTTGTAATACAGTTAGATTCATTTTTCACAGTCTACATTCCATCCTGGGATCCTCTGACATCTGGTTTATTTTTAAATTTACATATAGTAAGGCTCATTTTTTTTTTTTCAAGACAGAGCCTTAAGCTGTAGCCTGGGTAGAGAGAGTGTTGTGGCATCACAGCTCACAGCAACCTCCAACTCCTGGGCTTAAGCCATTCTCTTGCCTCAGCCTCTCAAGTAGCTGAGACTATAGGCTCCTGCCACAATGCCCAGCTATTTTTTGGTTGCAGTTGTCATTGTTTGGCAGGCCTGGGCCAGATGTGAACCTGCCAGCTGTGGTGTATGTGGCTGGTGCCTTAGCCACTTGAGCTACAGGTGCCAAGCCAGTAAAGCTCATTCTTTATGAATTACTTATCTGATTTTGACAAATGCATAGTATCATATACTCACCACTCCAAGACAATACAGAAGAATTCCATCTCTCTCAAGATTTCTTTGTGAACTCTTTTGTTATCAAACTCCCTGAACATCCAGAAACTACCAGTGAGCCTTTCATCCTTAGTTTTATCTTTTCCGGAGTGTCATATGAATGAAATATCATAATGTAATATGTAGCCTTTGGGTATGGCTTCTGTCTCCTAGCAAAATGCATTTAAGGCTTATTCATGTTGTATGAATCAACAGCTTCTTTTAAATAGTTCCTTTTAATCATTGAATAGTAATCCATTGTAAGGATGTTTGTTTATCCATTCTCTTATTGAAGGATATCTTTATTGTTTTTAGCTTTAGGAAATTATGAATACAGTTGCCATGAATATCCACATACAGATTTTTTGTGTCAATGTACGTTTTCAGTTTACTTGGGTATACCTAGAAGTACACTTGCTAGATCATATCTGTGTTTAAACTGCTAACTTTTAACACAATCCTTTTCCGAGAAATCTAGGCTGAGTATGTGTGGAAGGTGCAGTGAGATATATGTTCCTGAGGTGAACTGAAATAGTGATCATTCTCATACTATATATATATATATATCATATGGACGGAAAATGTAATATCCATAGGATGTCTCCGCCCCCTCCTGTTAGGAAGATCAAATTTCTGCAAATGGCCACTAGACAGCAGGATAGTTGCTGGCACCTTGGGAGCTGGAAAACTTTTGAAAGATTCTGGGAGACTAGTAAAATTCTATCACTTCACCTCATTCCCTTTTTTGGCAAAGTGATATTCTAGCCAAAATCAGGAAATAGAATACATGATTTCTGTTTCTAGCATGTACCTTTCTACTGATGCAGGAAATGTTAGACTTGGATTTTATGTTGGCAAGTATCCCAATAGATAAATTTGTGTGATGATAAGCTTTGGGTTACATAATGAATTTTGACCTAAAGTGGAGTATGCAACATCATGTCATGTTTGTGCCCCTTGCTGAACTCATTTCAAAGTAGAAGCAGCATGGAACATTAATTCCTAGATTTCAATGCCAGCTAAGTATTGTCCTACTTCTCTTGGCACATTCATTATCTATAAATAGGACAATAATACCTGCCCCTTCATGCTCACAGGGTTGTTTGAAGGGATCTATATAAGATAAATAACATGAAATATATTGAGTTACTTTAAAAATTTAACATGACTCAAATGTGAATTGTTAATTAGTAATCATCAGATCAGACAGAATATGAAATGTTTTACATGTTAGGTGGTATCATACATTAATAAATCAGTCTTGAAAACACGGTGTTTCCCTGCATCAAGAGAGGTAGATACTTAGTTTCTGAAGTGACCTAGTGTTTAATTCAGAACTTAGTGGGTAACTTTTCATTATTGATTGATCGATTGATTGGTCTAGCAGTGGTAGAAAAACACATCAGCTTTATACCAGATTGAACTGATTACATAGGGTAATTCCTCACCCTCACAAAATCCACATTATTTCAGTTTACTGAGTAAATAATTGGCACATTAAGCCCAGGTTAGCCCTTTCCTTTGGTGCATGCCAGGCTCTAGCATATGCCAGCTCTAGAGGTGGCTTTATCTTTAACTTAGAAATTATGTGTAGTTCCTCTGGCTCAATGCTCAATAGAAGGTTTGGCTTCTTAAGAGGAGCATGCTCTCTCTTCCCAGTAGTGCAGAAACAAATAGTCATCAAAGCATTGTCACCACAACAGTGGCCAGGTTCTTTTAGACCTTGCTATTATAATTTAGCACTAGAAAAGAGGCAAGCTAGGAAAAAGATCACCTACTCATTGTAATATTTTCACCTTATTTACATGTATTTAGAAAGCTTTGACCCCCTGGATTACCCTGAGTCAAAAAGAAAACTCCATGTGCACATGTGGAACAGTATGTAAGAAGTAAGGCTTGAAGACATCCTTGGCATCCATCATGTGGCACATGCAATGATTTGTAGTAGTGTCAAAGAACCATGGGATATTAGCTGGGAGGTCCAGTGCTGTCCAATGTCAGTTTTACATTTGGGGAAACTGAATCTCAGACCAAAAAGAAATAACTCTGATTAGCAAAGGAGATCTCACTTTATTTCTAGTCACATTGAGTAAATCTTAACAGCAGCCAAAGTAGACATTGGGCAAGTAGGGAAGGAACTCTGTCATGCCCATGGCTTCAATCTCTATCTTCCTCCATTGATAGGATCTTAGCCTAACTGAAAATAGTTGATGCAATGTAGAACATGGAAGGGGCAAGTAATGTGTGTGTATGTGTGTGTGTAAACAACATTGTTTTTTTTTAAATTTGATCTAATTGACATTTATTGAATACTCCGTCTGACACAGAAAAGCATAATACATAAATTTTCAAGTACTAGCAAAATACTCACAAAGACAGGCTGTATTCTGAACCACAAAACTCATCTCAATGTTTACAAATAACAGAACAAATGCTATGTACTTTGATCACCAAATAATAAAAATAAATATCTGCAAAAATTCCAAATATTTGAAAATTTAAAAAACTCACTTTAAAATAGCCCACAGGATAAAACACACATACACACATACTCACACACATATACAAATATACAAAAACATTAAAAATTTTTCAAACTAATTGAAAATGAAAATGGCGTAGACAAAGAATTCATTACTAAGTTCTCAAAAGTACAGAGAACAAAACCAAAAATAGACATTGTCTATGAAAATAAAAGCGTAGTATAAAATTTCCATTTCATAAAATGAAAACTTATGAAATCCAGCTAAAATAGAATTTAAAGTGAAATTTATAAAATTGAACACTTATATTAGATGAGAAAAATGATCTAAGCTTTCAACTTCTTAAAAAAAATTGTCAGGTAACACCTGTGGCTCAAAGGAGTAGGGTGCCAGCCCCATATGCCGGAATTGGCGGGTTCAAACCCAGCCAGGCCCCCCCCCAAAAAAAAAACCTACAAAAAAAATTGTCTACATTCATGTGCTTCAAATGTAATTTTTTAATCATCAATTATTCTCTTTTACTGGACAAATCTTAATCAAAGTCTGCAAAAACAAAACTGAAAAAAAATGTAATGGCTACTGACAGTTATAACCACTACAACCAGCATTTAGTGAACTAAATATGAACATTAGCTTATTTAATCATCACAATAACCTCACAGGGAGATTGTATATTACAATATCCATTCTATTTTTTATTAAATCATAGCTATATACATTAATGAATTTATGGGGTACAAAGTGCTGGTTTCATATATATAATTTGGAATGCTTACATCAACTAGTTAAAATAGCCTTCACTTCACTTCCTTAATTATTGTGTTAAGACATTTATTGTTACATGGCTTTTAATGTACAGGGTAATGCATATTGTGTATGTTAAGTAATTTCTCATCATCCACTCCTCCTCCAAACCACATCCTATCTCCACTGCCTGTTATTCCACATTCTGTGTCCATGTGTACATATTATTTAGCTGCTTCTTACAAGTGAGAACAATGTACTTGCACTATACAAATTAAAACCACCACAAGCCCACTAGAATGGATGTGGGCCAACACCAATAATCCTAAGTCTCGGTGAAGATATGGATTAATTGGGAGTCTTATTTATTGCTGGTGACAAAACATAAAAAAACACTCTTAGAAAACAATGTGGCAGTTTCTTCTGACAGTAATTAGAAGAATTAAAATATGGCCCAGCAATACTATTCTTATTTACCACAAAGAATTAAAAAACTATTAACATACGGCTACACAGATGATTGTATTAGAAAGTTCACACAAGTTTTATGAAGTATAGCCAAAATTGGAATGAATGAAAATATCTATCAACTGATGAGTGGATTAAAACATGTGGTATATTCACAATGTAAAAGTATTCAGAGAAATAAAAACTTACATGCATAGAAAAATCTATGTACCTTTATTTGTAAAAGTCCTAAACTGGAAAAACACAAATGTCCTTCAATAGGTGAATGGTTAAACAAACTGCTTCTCCAATTTGTATATGAATTACTAGTTAGCAATAAAAACAAATGAACTATTGATTCATGCATCAATTTGGTTGGACATCAAAGGAGTTACACTGAATAAAAAAAGTCTCAAAAGGTTTCATATGATATGATTTACTGTGTGACATTATTGAAGTGACAACATTATAGAGATGGAGAAAGAGATCAGTGTTTGCCAGGGGTTGAAGGAGCATTGCTACAAGGTGGTAGCTGTGGCTAGAACAAGGCAACATGTGACATCTCTGTGATGAGAGATAATTTTATCACCAGCATCATTCCATCTCTCATCAGTTTCACATTTTACTTTCTTTCTTTCTCTCTCTTTTTTTTTTTTGAGACAGAGTGTTACTATGTCACCCTTGGTAGAGTGCCATGGCATAACAGTTCACAGCAACCTCAGACTCTTGGGCTGAAATAATCCTCTTGCCTCAGCCTTCCAAGTAGCTGAGACTACAGGCGCCCACCACAACACTCTGATATTTTTTCATTGTAGTTATCGTTGTTGTTTAGCAGACCCAGGCCAGGTTTGAACCTGCCAGCCATGGTGTATCTGGCCAGTGCCCTAACCACTGATCAATGGGCACCAAGCCCAGATTGTACTTTCTTATCAGTAGCTATGTATTTCTTGGAGTTTTGCACAAGCCAAATTATTCTACCACCCACAACTTTTGGCAAGGATATGACCCTCTCAAGAAAGGTGCAGAATTGAACCTCTGGAAAAAGGCATAGACAGCTACTTCCTAGCAAGTCCTGGTAAAGGTTCAATGAAAGATCATGGTTAATGATGCTGTGGTAAGAGTAACTAATACCAACAGTGAATTTTGAATCTGAATTGAATTGAATTTATGTTAACCTGAATACTATTGAATTATCATTGTGAGCTCAATATTGGGCTAGATGCCCAGCCCAACCCTGATATTTTTCAAAAACATTTGCCCTCTAAGGATAACAAAAAGACTATAAAAAGGAAGTTCCAGCATTTTACACCAGAATGATTTCTGTGTGTGTAGAGGGCGACATCTTGAGGAGGTGCACATACTTATACCTAAAACTTCTGAAAGCATTTACTAAGAGATAGGCTGTATTCTCTTAACCCAGGTGGTTAAAGGCAGCCAGTATATTGGATAACAGCTTGAGGTGGGGTGTATATCTTATAGATGGACAACACACATTCTGATGGAACATCAGAAGGGAGTGCATGGTAATAGCATTTTAGCTACTTTTGGGCTCCTCATCTGTTTTTTACCCCCATAGGTGCTGTATCCTTCCCCCAACCCATGAGTGGGGCCTAAGGCAGTTGTCTTATTCTGCACTTAAGCTATAATGGGCTCCCTTGCTGGTGTATGTTGTTACCCTTTACCTTGCAGCTATGTCAATGTTAAGCTAGAATGGGCTCCCTTGCTGGTATATGTTGTTACCCTTTACCTTGCAGCCATGTCAATGGTTTTCTTCAAATTGGTCCTCTGCTGCCAGACCTCACTGAGCCCTTTCTGAGACTCTTTCTGCTCCAGGTGGCCCTGGAAACTTCATGTACAATGTAATATAGTATCTTTAGTATGCTGGTAGAAAAAGACAGAGGTTAGATGAAGGCCTTGCCATCAAGGGAAGTCATTGCTCCTTATGAAGTGAAGTATTTGACAGGTTGTGCCTAAAGAATAGAGGAATTGAATCACTCCTTGTCCCTTACTATCTTTCCTTAGAAGAACTTCTCATAACCTTCACCCCAGTTAAAATACTAGCCCTTGCATTTGTTTCACATTTTATATATTCCTAACACTTTATTGTGTATTATTCAATTTTGGCAATATTTTTGTTCATCCTCCAAGGTCAAGCATAAATGGGATTAATTTTAACTTCTTCTGACATACTTAAGAAATTTCTATGATGCCTTCTTGGTATTTTACTAATTTTCCTATTTTTTATTCAAATTACTTAACTACATATCTCATTTATTAGATTCTAAAATCCTCAATGATGAAATATAGATAGGATTCATCAATAGCGAACAAGTCATAAATTATGAAGAAGAGAGTAGAAAACAAATGGATAAAGCCTAGACAATATTGCCAGTCATTTACTCCAATTAAATGACCTGAAACTTAAATTCACATGTTTTCCTAATTCTGTAGTACTATTTTAAATTCTCCACAGCACTACTTCCCACATCCTGACCAGACCACATTTACTCTTTGGAAGAAGGGAAAGCAGCTACTTTTCTAATAGTCAGGAAAAACCTGAAGGACGAGATAGACCTTGACAGATGAGTAAATATCAGTAGGTGAAATATAGAGGGAAAGATGTTGCAGGTAGAGCTAACAGTGGAAGCACATAAGGAGAGCAGGAGGGAGGAAAAGCATGGTCTGTAGAGTAGTGAGGCCAAGCGTAATAACCAGGGCAGCAAGAACTGTTCAGGGCATGTCTTGAAAACTATGCAGAAATGTTGGAATGTGATGTGATAGGAAATAAATGCCCATGCAGAAAGCCTAATATGGCGGAATGGTCTGTAGTCGGGAGAACTTAGGACTTTCTGGTCTTCCAACTGTTTCGGATACTGAAAATGGTGGTAGAGCCCTAAACTCTGAACCTCCTGCCTTCTGATTTGGTCAACTCTAATTAAGAAGTATATTTATTAAAATATTCTAACTTGTTCAGTGGCATTTAATGTTAGTTGCCAAATTTCCAAACCTGAGTTCAGAGGGGACTTTTTTCCAAGTCTAAAAGAGTTTCAGAACTCTTTGTCATGATAATAAGGATTTTTTCCCAGCCCAGGAAAAGCTGCCAACTCCTAGAGGCCTCTCTCTGGCACTCCTCCTTTAGAGGAGTTTAAAGTAAATGTAGCAAAAAAATAATAATAATAAATAATTAAAAAATAAAGTAAATGTAGCTCCTGAGAGAGAGAAATGAGTCTTTAAACCACCCTCTGCTTATCCTTTTTAATCTCTGAATTTGTCCTCTAGAAACACCATTTGGTTCAGGGCTTTCAACTTCTTGCCTACTGTCTAGCTCTTCAGATGCCTGTGTCATTTGGTTAGTTCCACTATCCATGTCCTGATTCTTTTCACATGCAGAATTTTAGTCTCTGCCCTGCCCTCAAGAATATGAAGTATTGAATAACCATTGGCCTCTACTACTCTACTAAACTGAGCTACACCACACTGTGCTAAGTGGGTAAATCTTAGCATAAATTTCACATATACAAAATCTAAGGCTTCCTCTTTTTTTCTCTCTCCCTCCACTCTTCCTCTGACTCCCTTGCTCAAATAGACTTCTTACAGTTTGCTGTTCAATACCAACTACATGTTTGCAAATGGATAAAAATTCAAAAGTCCTGCTATGATCTGTTCACATTGTTAACCTTCTGATTCAGTTCTCTCTTCAGGAGATCCTAGCAACCTCTCCCAGTGTTCATTTCCAACCAGCCTTCTCTTACCCTTTTCCAGAGAGCAGTGAAACTTCATCAAAGACTACTTCATAACTATTCCAAAAGTTGGCCTTTGAAAGCTAAAGGGAGAAGAGGCAGAAGATGGTAAGTGGGAGCTGGTCTCTCACAACAGAATTGAGGGAGCCAATGTGGAATAACGGAAGGAGCACATGTCTGAAGACGTCATTTAGGGCATAGTTTTCTTTTTTAATTAACAGTTTCCCAGAGTTAACATATATTTCTGACTCATTTATATATCTTTAGGATAAGGATTATCATTCACATATCCGTATCACCTAACAATACGCAGCACCCAGTTGATATTCACTTAAGTCACTAGGGCCCCAACTCTGCTGAAAACCTTCCTTTCGCTGCCAAACTTCTCTGCACTCTGGGTTCAGGTCTTGTATCTACTTGAGGCTTTGGTAGGTTTCTTCTCTGACTGAGTTTGTTTCATCTTCCTTAAAAGAGAGATACCTGATTCATAGTTGTATTGAACAGATTAAATAAAATAACATATAAAGTGTTTATATAAAATTTATATTTGTATAAGATGTTTTATTAGAACAGTTAAGAAATGTCAAAACACACAAAATTCTGTCAAATCCATGACCCATACCTCCAACTAGATCATGTGTTACAGTCACAGCCATATTTATCTATCTATCTATCTATTTTTATTTCAGGTTAATGTGAGGGTACAAACAACCAGGTCACAATATTTGAATTTGTTAGGTAGAGTCCCTCTTGTAGTTGTGTCCAGGACCCAAAAGGTGTGCCATATACCACTACATTGTGCCCATTAAGTAGGAGCACCCCAAGCCCCTCATTCATGCATCTCCATTCCCCTTTCCCTGACAACTTGAAATGAGTTTTTCTCCTATATGGGTGTGAAGTACATCGTCTACTGGCTTCATATTAGTATTGAGTACATTGGATATTTGCTTTTCTATTCTTGTGATACTTTACTGAGAAGAATGTGTTTCAACTCCATCCAGGTTAATACAAAAGATGTAGTCTCTATCATATACCACAGTTTGTTAATTAATCCATTCCTGAGTTGATGGGCATTTCAGTTGCCTCCACATCTTGGTGATTATAAATTGATCTGTGATAAACAATCTAGCGTAAATGTCTTTAAATGATTTTTTTTCTTCTGGGTAGATTCCTAGTAGTGGGATTGCAGGGTCAAATGGGAGAGCTAATTTGAGTTCTTTGAGGATTATCCATACTTCTTTCCAAAGAGGCTGTATTAGTTTGCAGTCCCACCAACAGTGTACATGTGTTCCCCTCTCTCTGTAGCCACACCAACATCTGCAACTTTGGGACTTTGTGATATGGGCTAATCTTACTGGGGTTAGGTGATATCTCAGGATAGTTTTGATTTGCATTTCTCTAATGACTAGGAAGGATGAGCATCTTTTCATATGTTCATTACTTATTCATCAGTCTTCCTCAGAGAAGATTCTCTTCATGTGAGTTATAAGGGGGATTGTTTGCTCCTTTTGAGCAGTGAGTTATAAGGGGGATTGTTTGCTCCTTTTGTTGATTAATTTGAGTTCTCTGTAGATTCTAGTTATCAACTCTGTCATATTTTTCATATGCAAATATCTTTTCCCATTCTTAAGGTTATCTATTTTCTTTAATTGTTGTATCCTTACCTACGCAGAAGCTTTTTAGGTTGATCATGTCCCATTTATTTATATTTGATGTTGATGTGATTGCCAAGGGGCTCTTTTTCATAAAAATCTTTCCCCAGGATGACATCTTCAAGGCTTTTTCCTAGAATTTTTATCTTTTCATGGCTTAGATTTAAATCTTTTATCTACTTTGAGTCAATTTTTGTAAGTGGTGAAAGGTGCAGGTCCAGTTTCAGTATTTTACATGTGGTTATCCAGTTCTCCCAGCACCATTTATTGAACAGGGATTCTTTTCCCCAGTGTATGATTTTGTTTGGTTTATCAAAGATCAGATGGCAACCAGAGACTGGTTTCATATCTTGGTTTTCTTTATGTTCCAAGTGTCTATGTCTCTATTTTTGTGCCAGTACTATATTGTTTTGATCAATGTGGACTTGTAATACAGACTAATGTCTGGTAGGGTGATGCCTCCAGCTTTGTTATCACTAAAATTGCCTTGGCTATATGGGTTTTTTTGTGGTTCCATATGAAACAAAGAACTATTTTTTCCAGTGCTTCAAAATATGATGTTGGTATTTTAATGGAGATTTCATTGAATCTATAGATTGCTTTGAGTAAAATAGACATTTTAACAATGTTGAGTCTTCCCAACCAAGAGCATGGTATGTTCTTCAATTTGTTAAGGTCTTCTGCTATTTATTTTCTTAAGGTTTCAAAATTCTCTTTGTAGAGGTTGTTCACCTCTTTTGTTAGGTATATTCCTAGATATTTCATGTTCTTTGAAGCTCCTGTGAAAGAACTTGTATCTTTGATTAATTTCTCAAGTTGGCTGTTATTGGTATATACAAAGGCTACTGTTAGTGGACATTGATTTTATACCCTGAGCCATTACTGTATTTCCTGATCAACTTCAAGAGTATTGTGGTTGAGTCACTGGGGTTCTCTAAGTGTAAGATCATATCATCGGTGAAAAGTGAGAATTTGACCTCCTCCATCCCCATTTGGATGCCCTTTATATCCTTATCTTGTCTGATTGCGTTGGTTAGAACTTCCATGTCTATGTGGAATATTAGTGGTGATAGAGGGCAACCTTGTCTTGTTCCAGTTCTAAATGTCAAAGCTTTCAGTTTTACTCCGTTTAGTATGATGATAGCTATGGGTTTGCTATAGATGGTTTCAATAAGTTTAGGAAATATGTCACCTATGCCTATATTCTTAAGTGTTCTTGTTAAAAAAGGATGCTTAATTTTACCAAATGCTTTGTTTGCATGTATTGAGAGGATCATATGGTCTTAGTTTTTGCTTTTATTGATGTGGCAAGTTACACAGATCAATTTGTGTGTGTTTAACCAGGCTTGCATCCCTGGGATGAAGCCTACTTGATCATGATGTATAATTTTTTAATGTGTAGCTACAATGTTAGCTAAGATTTTGTGGAGCATTTTTGCTTATATATTCATTGCTGAAATTGGTTTGTATTTCTCCTTTTTAGTTGGGTCTTTTCCTGGTTTTGGTATCAGGGTGATGTTTGCTTCATAGAAGGTATTGGGGAAGATTTCTTCCTTCTCAATATTTTGGAGTAGTTTCTGCAGTATGGGTGTAAGGTCTTCTTTGAAGATTTGCTAAAATTCTCATGTGAAGCCATATGGTCCAAGGCACCTTTTTGTTGGAAGATTTTTTTATTGTTCCTTCAATATCAGTACTGGATATTGGTCTGCTCAAGATATCTATTTCTTCTTGGTTTAGTCTAGGGAGAGGTTGTGAATCTATGTATTGGTCCATTCTTCTACATTGTCAAATTTCTGGGCATAGAGTTTCTTATTATATTCAGAAATAATCTCGTGTATCTCTGTGATATCTGTTGGTAATTCCTCTTTTTCATTTCTGATTGAAGTTATTAGAGATTTTACTTTTCTGTTTCTGGTTACCTGGCCAAAGGTTTATCGATTTATTTTTTCAAAAAATCAACTTTTCGTTTCATTAATTTTCTGAATGATTCTTTCATTTTCAATTTAATTTATTTCTGCTTTAATTTGGTTTTTCCTTTTCTTCTGCTAGGTTTGGAAATATATTCTTCTTCCTTTTCTATTTCCTTCAGAAGCTTCATTAGTTTGTTAATGTGCTCTCTTTCTGTTTTTCAGATGTAGGAACTAATGCAATAAATTTCCTCGTTAGGACTGGTTTTGAAGTATCCCATAGGTTTTGCTAACTTGGTGTTATGTTTGAGGAATTAAACAATTTCCTCCTTTATCTCTTTCTTGACCCAACTGTCATTCAGAATAAGGTTGTTTAGTTTCCACAGCTTTGTGTGTGGATGAAAATTTTTGTTGGAGTTGAGTTCCACCTTACTGCCTTGTGCTCTGAGAAGATAGAGGATAATATCAATTATTTTGATTTTGTTGTGGTTTGATTTGTATCCTAAGACATGATATATTTTTGATTATGGCCCATGGGCTGTCAAGAAGAACATACATTCCTTAGCTTTGGGACGGTGTGTTCTGTATATGTCTATTAAGCCCATTTGTTTTAGGATCACATTTAAGTCCCTTGTAACTTTGTTTAGTTTCTGTTTAGAGAATCTGTCCAGTTCTGTCAGAGGGGTGTTAAAGTCCCTAGATATTATGACATTATGTGATATCATATTGCTCAGACCAATCAAGGTCTGTTTCATAAATCTGTGTTCATTTATGTTGGGTACATAAATATTTAGAATTGAAATGTCCTCTTGTCTTGTTCCTTTGACCAGTATGAAGTGACCATCTTTGTCTTTCTTAATTTTAGTTGCTTTAAATCCACTAGTATCTGAATATAAGATTGTGACCCCACCTTTCTTCTTTTTTCCATTTGCCTGAAAATTTTTTTTCCATTACTTCACCATGAATTTACTTTGTCCTTCAAGGCTAGGTGTGGTTCCTATAGGCAGCAAATGTATGGATTATACTTTTTTATTGAATCAGACAGCCTATTCCACTTAAGTGCTGAAATCAAGCCATTAACATTTATTGAGATAATTGATAAGTTCGGTGGGGTTCTATTCATCTTATTTTGTGAGAGACCATTGCTTAGTTGTATCCTTTGCACCATTGTGGAAACTAGGTTTTGTCCTTTAGTTTCTGGGTGTTTACTTCGCTGGTGGTCTACTGTGGTCATAATGTGGAGAATAAGTCTAAATATTTCCTATAGAGCTGATCTTGTTATAGTGCATTTCCTCAGTGTTTGCATATCAGTAAAATATTTGAATTCTCCCTCAATTTTGAAGCTTAGTTTATCGGGGTACAGAATTCTGGGATGAAAATTGTTTTGTTTAAGAAGGTTAAGTGTAGACAACTATTCTTTTCTGGCTTGGAAAGTCTCAGCTGAACAGTTTTCTGTCACCCTGATGGATCTGTTCCTGTAGATCAGTTGGTACTTACTCCTGGCTGTTTGCCATCCAGGCCTATTCATAGACCCAGTTTTGCTTAGGGTAAGATCATTTGGACACTTTGATTAAAGTTAAAATTAGGGGGCAGTGACTGTGGCTCAGTAAGTAGGACACTGGCCCCATATACCGAGGGTAGCAGGTCTGAACCCAGCCCCAGCCAAACTGCAACAAAAAAATAGCCAGGCGTTGTGATGGGTGCCTGTAGTCCCAGCTGTTCGGAAGGCTGAGGCAAGAGAATTCCCTAAGCCCAAGAGCTGGAGGATGCTGTGAACTGTGATGCCATGGCACTCTACCGAGGGCAATAAAGCGAAACTCTGTATCTAAAATAAATAAATAAATAATGTTAAAATTAGGAAAGAAAAAAAATTCAACCTTCTCTGTATTTGATACAAATGCCAATAGCAATTACATCACTTGAATGTAGTTGTATTTCATTTTCCTTTGGTATATTCTTGAAATTCCCCAAAGAATGCCCAGGAGTCATTAAAGCAAAATGACTCTGGCATTGGAATTATGTTAAAGGTTTAAAATGTAACAAACTTAGATGAAAACCAAACTGTTTCCAAGGGTAAACTCTATAACCATATGTTCCCAATTCCTCAAATGAAATGTTTTGGGGGAACTGAGCAATGAGGATCTAGTGGTCCCTTGTTTCTGGCCAGCTCTTTGCTTAAGAGCATGTTATGGTGATATATGTAAAATCCTAAAAGCCAGCTTTCTAGGAGCTCGTATTCTGGTTGGGTCCACAAAATATAGAAAAAGTATGGGTTTTTGTTAGAAGAAATGAAACAATCTAAGATAAAATAGCATCAGATATTAAATGGTATGGAATATAAGGCACTTAAAAAAAAGTGGAGATCGGTGTGGGCTGGGCCTTGAAAGAGTCAGATTTAGAGAGGCAGAGAAGAAGACAGGCAGAGCTTGCCTATTTGTGGCCAGGGATCTCTCAGAGATGGAAGGAGCGTGTCAGGTGCTGTGCATGGTGTTAGGTAAGGCTACTGAGATGTGGTGGGGCCAAATTACAAAAGTCCTTAAAGGCCTGGCAGAAGAGACTAGACTTGATATGATAGGTAATGATGACTAATTGTGAGTTCTTGAGCCAGCAGTCTGAGGAGAAAATATTGTGTTAGGAAGCAACATGCAAAGTAAATTTGAGTAGAGTCAGGTACATAGTACTGGAAACTCATTTTTAGCTTTCATCATAGGATGCGGTGGTAGGTGTGGAGAAGAACTATTGAAAACAAGATATATCCAAAGAAAGAGAACAATACATAAGAACATTGAGGGTCATAAGGTCAAATTATTTCTTAATCAATCAGAACTCTGGTATTATAGGTGATTTTAGTGAAAAATATGTCTATCTGTGGGAAATGATTTTTTCATATTAAATGAGTAACTTATAGGGTTAAAATGTAACAGATTCCTAGAGTTCAATCAGTGAATGACTTCTGGATCTGACCTATTTCTAACAGCAAGAATGTACAATAATCTTTCTTCTATAGGCTTTCCCAGAACTAGATTATCCAGCATTTGTGTTAGTATGACTAGGTTAAAATGAAGGCCTCTTTTGTCTATGAAAAGAAAGTAAGGAAGGGCCAAAGACAAACTAAGCAAAACACCAGCACAATAAGACTATAAACACAGGGGAAATTACATGGAAGACAAGAGAAAAATTCTGAAGTAGCAATTTGCAATTTGTTCTTACTCAGGAAAATGCTGTTTACTTTCTCTTTCTCTCTCTCTCTCTCTCTCTCTCTCTCTCACACACACACACACACACACACGCCTGCATCTCTTCCCTTCCTTAAAATGTCTATAAGTGATTTGATACTACAGTAAGGAAATTATAGTTAACAATAATTTGTTGTATATATAAAAATGGCTAGAATTGTAATGTTCCCAGTTCCCACCACAAAGAAAAGACAAATATTTGAGGTGATGGAGACCCCCGTTACTCTGATAAATCATTACACATTGTGTACATTTATCAAAGTCATTACACATTGTATACATGTATCAAAATATTACAGGTACCCCCCAAAATATGTACAAGCATATCAGTTTTTAAAACTTAAAAAGAGTGAGCAAAATTTCTTTTTTTCTATTAGTTGATAGCTGTATACATTAATGCAAACATGGGGTACATTGTACTGTTTACACATACAATTTGAAATATTTTCATCAAGCTGGTTAACATAAATTTCATGTCATTTGCTTAGTCATTGTATCAAAACATTTATATTCTAGTTCTAGAAAAGTTCACTTGTACCCTTGTCAGACAGATATATAGGTGATCATTCTGGTCACCCTCCCACCACCCAACTGACCTTCTCCCCTCCCCTTCCCCACCTCCTCCCCATATTCTTGGGCTAGAATTAAGTTGTATCCTTCGTTTGAGAGCTATAGATTAGTTTCATTAAAGGGCTGTGTACATTGGAAAATTTTTCTTCCATTCCTGAGATACTTTGCTAAGAAGAACATTTTCCGGTTCCATCCATGTAAACATGAATGAGGTAAAGTCTCCGTTTTTCTTTAGGGATGCATAGTATTCCATGGTGTACATATACTACAGTTTATTGATCCATTCATGGATCGATGGACACTTGGGCTTCTTCCATGATCGGGCGATTATGAATTGGGCTGCAATAAACATTCTGATACAAACATCTTTATTGTAATGTGATTTTTTTATCTTCTGGGTATATACCTATAATGGAATTGTAGGATCGAATGGCAGGTCTATTTTTAGATCTCTAAGTGTTCTCCAGATGACTTTCCAAAAAGAACGTAATAATTTGCATTCCCACCATCAATGTAAAAGTGTTCCCTTTTCTCCACATCCACGCCAGCAACTCTGGCTTTGGGAATTTGTAATATGGGCTAATCTTACTGGAGTTAGGTGATATCTCAAAGTAGTTTTGATTTGTGAGAAATGCAAAATGTGTTAACTTTTCGATAAGACCTACTGACTTCATTTGTTTAAATAACCTGGTTTTTAGTATCCAAAAGTAAAATTTTGGCCTGGCTTGGTGGCTTACGCTGGTAGTCCCAGCACACTGGGAGGTTGAGGTGGGTGGGTTGCTTGAGGTCAGGAGTTTGAGACCAGCCTAGTCAAGAGTGAGACCTGTTCTCTACTAAAAACAGAAAAACTAGTTCATGCCTATAGTCCCAGCTCCTGGGGAGGCTGAGGCAAGAGGATCACTTATTTGAGCCCAAGAGTGTGAGACTGCTGTGAGCTATGATGAAGCCAGGTACTCTACCCAGGGTGACAGAGTGAGACTCTGTCTTGAAAAAAGAAAAGGTGAAATTTTGGTACTCAGTATGTTTTGAAGGGAAATAATATAGTTTCTAGAAAATTAAAAAATTCACATGTTCTTCAATCTGTCTTATTTCTAGAAATCTATTTCATGAAACACTAGCTTAGGACCCAAAAGTATAGACACATGGGTGTTCTTTGCAATAGCATTTGTGAAAACAACCAAATAGAAATAAATTCTTCAAAAGATCAATACTTTAGGGGCAGCACCTGTGGCTCAAAAGGGTAGGGCACCGGCCCCATATGCTGGAGGTGGCAGGTTCAAACCCAGCCCCAGCCAAAAAAAAAAAAAAAATCAATAGTTTAAAAAGTCACAGTATAGTCTCATAGTAAACATGAAATCACTGAAAAGAATGAAGTACATGTTTTTATGATATCAATATAAAACTATATAAAGAGATATATATATCTCTGTATCTCCATATGTGTATCTCTATACAAATATTATACTACCACACATCTATTACTGAACTACATATATAATAATATTTGACTTTGATAATCATATATATTCACATAAACATAAGAAGAAGATATCATGTGTTATAACCTAAACTGTAAAATGTTATTTTCTCTGGCAAAAATGATTTTTAAGAAATGGAGGCCTTTATTTTTCATTTTCCATTCCTTATCCACTTATTTTCATGAGTATGTGATTTTTATTTGTCTTTTTAATTCAAAAGAGAGGATTTTAAAAGTTAAGGGCTATCCCTAAACACTGTGTTTATCTTGGTTCTTTTAATTTTTATCTCATCCCCTCACAACCAACTCCCCACTGTGATGTGTGACAGTCCTGATACTTTGAGCCACTTGCTCTGGATCCCCCATTGAGGACATGAGTCTTTTAGATTTCAGTCTGGCTCAGAGAACTTCAGAAATATTTACTGATGTCATGTTACCCATTGTCTCAAGGGATCAAGGCAAAAAACATATCTTGTATAACTCTAATGGGTACATTTTGACTCGAAATTCTCTCTTTCATCTCTCTCTCTCTCTGTTACACACACACACACACTCACATCTGCACACAGGGCTTCTACCAGACAGCCTTTTATAATCCCTTATCATCTTCAAATATTCCCCCTCCTGCCAGGACAAGTGTGGAACATTATTAGGAGTCCACATGGTGGCAATCTGTGCCTTGATAAAGCCAGAGGATCTCATCAGCCAGTGGTCTCAACATCTGATGTCTTACACCATTGACCCATGAACTTTGAAATGTTTCCAACAGATCTAGGTTTTAGTTCACATCTTCACAGCATGAATATTGCATGAACCCTTCGTATGTAAGATGAATACTAAACTGACAGCCTGTAATAATCAGGGGGAAAGGAAAAACAAAGATCCTAATAGATACAAGTTCACATTGGCTGGGACTCTTTCACTGGTTAGCATCTTTTTAAAAGTAAGTCAGCAGAGAAGTTAGTGCTCACTCAGTGGTCCATGTGTACCCTTCATTGCAGCTGCATTGTGCTCATGGGGCTAATTCTGCTCAATAAATTGCAAGATTAAGTGAAGTGTGTCCCTCTGGACCAAGATAGTTAAGAGCAGCATGCCTTTTCTCTCTTCTTTCTCATTCCAGAATCCACAGCTACAAGAAGTAAGCGGTCTGAATTCCTGAGTCACCACTTGGAGGAGCACTGCTCTGGAATTAGTCCTACTCAAAGTTTAGTTCATGAGCACCATCATCCTCATCACCCAAGAACTCCTTGGAAAAGCAAAACCCAGGGCCACACCTTAGACTTTTCAAATCAGAGTCTGTTGGGTGGGGCCCAGCAATCTGTGCCTGAACAAGCCCATCAGGAGACTCTGATGTAACTAAATTTTGTGAACCAATAATGACTTAACCCACTTCAGAGTTTGTGTGAATGGAAAATTTTTATTTTTGTAAATTCATTGGGGGCATTGTTTGTGACCTAAAAATAGCCTTGGACCACACATGAAGAAATGAGTCTGGTAGTGTTCCAAGAAAACTTTTTTATGGATTCTAAAATTTTAATTTCATACAATTTTCATTTGTCTCTAAATATTCTTCTTCTGTTGATTGTTTTCAGTCATTTAAAACTGTAAAATATTCGGAGCTTACAGGCCATACAAAAACAAGTAAAGGTCAAATTTAGCCCATAGGCAATGGTTCACTGACACCTGGGTTAAGATGTGGACTCCTAACCAAAAGCCAGACCAATAAATATAAACTTTAGGCTCCTGGCTCAAGCTTAAAGTATACAGATGTTCTCTTCCCAGATCCCCATTGCTCTGGAAGTTTCTGTCCAATATGGTAACTAGTCCTAGGATCAAACTGTCAAATCAGAGGGAAACCAGAAATTCAGGAAGAAACATGGTCTATGGGGATACCTAAGGACCACTAGATCAAGGTTTGCCCATAGCTAATTCTACTTGAAGCTTCAGTTATGTGAGCTAACAATTCCTTTTATCACTTAAGCCAGATTAAATCAGTTTTCTGATATTGTGATATAAAAATCCCTGATACAGATTGCAATGTTGTAAATAATAGACCCCAAAGAGTGGAATTGGTGGAGAGCACGAGCTAAGGTCCACAAGGACACCTCTAGTTAGCAAATACCAAAACCAGAGATGTTGGCATGGATGTGGAGAAAAGGGAACACTTCTACACTGCTAATGGGAATGCAAACTAATATGTTCCTTTGGAAAGATGTTTGGAGAACACTTAGAGATCTAAAAATAGACCTGCCATTTGATCCTATAATTCTTCTACTAGGTATATATCCAGAAGACCAAAAAAAACATTATAACAAAAATATTTGTACCAGAATGTTTATTGCAGCCCAATTCATAATTGCTAAGTCATGGAAAAAGCCCAAGTGCCCATCAACCCACAAATGAATTAATCAATTGTAGTAAATGTACACCATGGAATATTATACAGCCTTAAAGAAAGATGGAGACTTTACCTCTTATATGTTTACATGGATGGAGCTGGAACATATTCTTCTTAGCAAAGTATCTCAAGAATGGAAGAAAAAATATCTAATGTACTCAGCCCTAATATGAAATCAATTTGTTTTTTTTAATTTTTAAATTTATTTTTAATTAAAAAGCATAACTATATACATTTATAGGGTACAATGTGATGATTTGATATACAAGGTGGATATTTAAGTCAAACTGATCAACATCACCATCATCTCACTTATTTTTTGTGGTAAGTTATTTTGAAACATAGACTTGCATTGTGCACATTAGGTGAGATCCCACCAAATGCCCTCCCTCCTCTAACCAATTACCCTTCCACCTCCTCTCCCCTCATGTTCCTCACCCTCCTCCTTGCTAGACTATATTTGTGTTTTACCATTCATATGAGTGTGTAATTGGTATATATTAGTTTCATAATTTTATTGAATACTTTTTTCCCCACTCTTGAGATATTTTACTAAGAAGAATGTATTCTAACTCCATCCAGGTAAACATAAAAGATGTAAAGTTTCCATCATTTTTATGGCTGAATAATATTATATAGTATACAATATACCACAATTTGTTGATCCATTCATGGGTTGATGGGCATTTGGGTTGCTTCCATGACTTGGCAATTATAAACATTCTGGTGCAAATGTCTTTATGGTAAAATGATTTGTGTTCTTCTGGGTAGATACCTAGTAATGGAATTGCAGGATCAAATGGAAGGTCAACTTTTAGTTCCTTAAGAATTTTTCATACTTCTTTCCATAAAGGCTGTATCAGTTTGCAATCCCACCAGCAGTATAGAAGTATTCCCTTCTCTCCACACCTATACCAACATCTGCATTTGGGGGACTTTGTGATGTGGGCTAATCTTACTGGAGTTAGGTGATATCTCAAAGTGGTTTTGATTTGCATTTCTCTGTTGATTAGACAATGAACATTTTTTCATGTTTTTTAGCCATTTATCTGTCATCTTCAGAGACGTTTCTATTCAAGTCTCTTGCCCACATAGAGATGGGGTTGTTTGCTCTTTTATTATTGATTAATTGGAGTTCTCTGTAGATTCTAGTTATCAGATCTTTGTCATATTCATAACCTGCAAAAATCTTCTCCCATTCCAAAGGCTGTTTCTTTTTTTCAGTTGTAGTACCCTTAGCTATGCAGAAGCTTTTTAACTTGATCAAATCCCAGTTATTTATTTTTGGTGTTGCTGCAATTGTCAGGGTTGAGGGGGGGGTCTTCCTCATAAAATATTTTCCCAGGCAGTATTTTCAAGCATTTTTTTCCACACTCTCTTATAGAATTTTTGTTTCATGTCTTAGATCCAAATATTTTATACAGTGACAATCCATTTTTCTCAATGGTGAGAGTTGAGAGTCCAGTTTCAGTCTTCCATAAGTGGCTAAAAAGTTGCTAACAAGTTCTCCCAGAACCATTTGTTAAATAAGGATTCTTTTCCCCAGTGCATATTTTTGTTAGGTTTATCAAAGATAAAATGATGATATGTGGCTAGGTCTAGATTCTCTATTGTATTCCATATATTTACATCACTATTTTTGTGCCAGTACTATGCTATTTTGATCACTATGGATTTGTAGTGTAACCTGAAGTCTGGTAATGTGATGCCTCCAGATTTATTTTTATTTCTAAGAATTTTATTGGCTATTTGGGTTTTTTTTTTTTTCTGATTCCATGTAAAACAAAGTACTCTTTTTTCAAGTTCTTTAAAGTATGACATTGGTACATTGGTGGGGATTGCATTAAATCTGTAGATTGCTTTGGGTAGTATGGACATTTTAACAATGTTGATGCCATACCCAACAACCCAACATGAGCATGGTATTTTTTTCCGTTTGTTAACATCTTTTGCTATTTCTTTTCTCAGGGCTTCATAGTTCTCTTTATAGAGATATTTCAGTCCTTTGTTAGATATATTCCCAGATATTTCATCTTCTTTGTCACCACTGTAAAAGGAATAGAGTCTTTTTTTTTTTAGACAGAGCCTCAAGCCGTCACCCTGGGTAGAGTACCATGGCATCACAGCTCACAGCAACCTCCAACTCCTCAGCTCAAGCGATTCTCTTGCCTCAGCCTCCTAAGTAGCTGGGACTACAGGTGCCCACCACAACACCTGGCAAGTTTTTGGTTGCAGCTGTCATTGATGTTTGGAGGGCCCAGGCTGGATTCGAACCCGCCAGCTCAGGTGTATGTGGCTGGCGCCTTAGCCGCTTGAGAGTCTTTGATTATCTTCTGTTATCTTTGATTATACAGACTGTTGTTGGCATATACTGATTTGTAGGTACCAATTTTGTATCCTGAGACACTGCTGTATTCCTTGATCACTTCTAAGAGCTTTGTAGTTGAGTCCCTGGGGTTTTCCAGGTATGAGATATCATCCATGGAGAGTGAGAGTTTGATATCCTCTGTCCCTTTTTGAAAACACTTGACCTTCTTCTGCTGCCTGCTTGTGATGGCTAGGACTTCCAGTACTATGTTGAATAGTAGCAGTGACAGTGGGTATCCTTGTATAGTTCCAGATCAGAGTGGAAATGCTTTCAGTTTTACTCCCCTCTATATTATATTGGCTGTGGGTTTGCTGTAGATGGCCTCTATCAGCTTTAAGAAATGTCCCACCTGGCTCGGCGCCTGTGGCTCAATCGGCTAAGGCACCAGCCACATACACCTAAGGTGGCGGGTTCGAATCCCCAGCCCGGGCCCGCCAAACAGCAATGATGGCTGCAACCAAAAAATGGCCAGGCGTTGTGGCGGGCGCCTGTGGTCCCAGCTACTTGGGAGGCGGAGGCAGGAGACTCGCTTGA
>CAUYQV010030993.1:0-11137 GCA_963574575.1 Galagoides demidoff | reverse complement strand
CTTTCCATCAAAATGCTCATGGTGGCTTGGCGCCTGTGGCTCAATCGGCTAAGGCGCCAGCCACGTACACCCAAGGTGGCGGTTCGAATCTCCAGCCCAGGCCCACCAAACAACAATGATGGCTGCAACCAAAAAATGGCCAGGCGTTGTGGCGGGCACCTGTGGTCCCAGCTACTGGGGAGGCGGAGGCAGGAGACTGGCTTGAGCCCAGGAGTTGGAGGTTGCTATGAGCTGTGATGCCATGGCACTCTACCCAGGGGGATAGCTTGAGGCTCCGTCTCAAAAAAAAAAAAAAAAATGCTCATGGTGAAGGGGCCAGCCCAGATGCTCCACTAAGCCTGATGTCATAGGTGGGAAATGACCTTATAGTTTATTGATTCAGACTCTTTTTTTTTTTTTTTTGTGACAGTTTAACTTTGTAGCACTCAGTAGATTGCCGTGGCAACACAGCTTACAGCAACCTCATACTCATGGGCTCAAGTGATTCTCTTGTCTCAGCCACCCAAGTATCTGGGACTATAGGCACCCACTACCCCACCAAGCTATTTTTATTTGTTTATTTATTTATTTTTGAGACAGAGTCTTACTACGTCACCCTCGGTAGAGTGCCGTGGTGTCACAGCTCGCAGCAATCTCCAACTCTTGGGCTTAAGTGGTTCTCTTGCCTTAGCCTCCCAAGTAGCTGGAATTACAGGTACTCGGCTATTTTTTGTTGCAGTAGCCACTGCTGTTTTAAGTGGCCGAGGCCGGCTTCGAACTTGCCACCCTTGGTATATGGGGCTGGCACACTATGCAGTGAGCCACAGGCATCACCCCCGCCGGACTATTTTTAGAGATGAGGTCTTGCTCTGGCTTAGGCTGGCCTCAAACCTATGAGCTCAGGTAATCTACCTGCCTCAGTCTCCCAGAGTGCTGGGATTATAGGTGTAAGCCTCCATGCCTGGATGATTCAGACTCTTTATTCTCATCATTTTTCATCATTTCTTCGTACTCTCCCTTGCTGGGGGCATGGGGCCATAACATGAGTATAGGAATATCTGATGTCTTTCCACCAAATCAAAGATTTTCAGGCCCTAAACTTGCTGTTTTAAACAGGGAAAAATTTGAATGTAACAAATACTTTTTAACTCTTCAGAGGTCACTCTGCCTTTTTCTATCTTTCCTCCCTTCCTATTTGCATAAGTTTTTCACTTTGAAATACGAAGGCCCATACCCTGACCTCTCTTAATTCCTTCCCTGAAGCATGGTGGTGAACCTGGATGAGGCCCAAGTGATCACCTGATTTCTTGTCATAGCACCATGCTTGTTTCACAGATAGCCAATCAGGTTTGGGGATGGGTAGCTAGGTGAGAAAGCAGGGACAGCAAAACTGAATCTTGTCGCTTTGGCATGTACTTTCCCTTGAAATGGCTAAGAATCCATTTCTCTAAAGACACTGATTATCAAAATACCTTATTGGCCTGGCCACTTATGGTTCAGACCCTCGTGTGATAAGTGTGGACAGTAGCATGGGGTGTGCCAGAAAGTGGATGACTGGCACCAAAGTGAGGACATTTAATTACAGGAGATTCAGTAAAGCAGGCCTCCAGGGATCTTTGCTTATGGATACCTGCAGTCAGAATTTCTGGATGTATTTGAAAATAATAATTGTTTCTCTATTTTCATATGCTCTATATGGTTTGGCTGACTTCCCCCTCAAAATCTGAGTTAGAGTATTCTTTAATTTATGTGATGGGTTTTGGTCTCTTTGGATTCCAAGAAGAGCCTGAGTGTGGTTTGAAGTTGCACTGAGGGTCAACATAGATCTGCAGCTCTCAGAAGACCCACAGGAAGGCCTTTGGGGCACGTCCAATTCCTGACATTTCTCATCAGTGCTGATCCTGTGTTCCTTGGGTGTTGACAAGTCATAACCATTGAAATATTGAAATATAAAAATTTTTAGAGGATGAGAGCCATGTGCCCTACTACTTACTTGAAAATACATAATAATAATAGATTGACCATTTTGCATTTTGCTAAGTCAGAATAAAATAGAAATTTCAAAGAAATATGAATTGTTAGGGTTGGGAATGGGAGCTGGGCTGGGAGTGGGGCCAAGACAGTGGGTTCAGGAACACTAAACCAATCTCAGATTCCGTGACCTCCTGCATAAGGACTTCATTTGCAGGAGCAGGGCACATGGGACACAGATTCCTGAGCCACTCTGGAAGAGCTGGGCTTTTGCCTGCTCCTGTCCCTGAGTGATTTTCTAGATAACTATAGAAATAGCACTGTATCGTTGGAAAGAGGAAGATCGTACTTTTTGATATCTGTGTCTTTAATGCATTAACTGCCATGTAAGATGTATTTAACTCAGCCCAGGGCTTTGTGAAACATGTAACTCACATGTCTCTGCCTTGAGAGCCATGTAATAATGGTTCCCGAGGGAAAAAAAGCATTTTTTTTCTGGTGTGGCAGTCAGTGTGTGAAGATAACCTGAGCCCTGCCAGGGTGAATTGCTTGAGCTCAAGAGTTTGAGACTACCCTGAGCAAGAGCAATACTCTGTCTGTACTAGCCAGGCATTATAGCGGGTGCCTGTAGTCCCAGCTACTTTGGGAGGTTGAGGCGAGGTGATCTCTTGAGCCCAAGTTTGGGGTTGCTGTGAGCTATGATGCCACAGCGCTCTGCCCAGGGTACCAGAGTGAGACTCTGTCTCAAAAAAAAAAAAGATAAGCTGAGCCTTAATGCAAAAACAAGCAAAACCCTCATAAATCTGTCATCAAAAAATTCAAGAGAATAAAGAATAACTTTAAAGTGTGTATGTTTTCCTCAAGCTCTACTTTGGAGATTTCTTTTTTTTTTTTTTGATACAGAGCCTCAAGCTATCCCCCGGGTAGAGTGCCGTGGCATCACAGCTCATAGCAACCTGCAACTCCTGGGCTCAAGCGAGTCTCCTGCCTCCCCCTCCCAAGTAGCTGGGACCACAGGTGCCCACCATAATGCCTAGCAATTTTTTGGTTGTAGGCATCATTGTTTGGTGGGCCTGGGCTGGATTCGAACCCGCCACCTTACATGTATGTGGCTGGCGCCTTAGCCACTTGAGCCACAGGTGCTGAGCCTACTTTGGAGATTTCAATACTTAACTAACCACTGGTCCTTTGTGTATGTTTTTTTCCCTCTAGCCTGCCTTATGTTCAGTATTTTGGAGGTGTCTCTGCTCTGAGTAAACAACAGTTTCTCAAAATCAATGGATTTCCTAATAATTATTGGGGCTGGGGAGGAGAAGATGATGACATTTTTAACAGGTAATGGTCACAACTTAGATCTTTCTCCCTTGTCAACTTTCACTGTCAGTTTTTGAATCAGTGCTTGGTTATTCTGCAGGGTTTGACCCTCAAAAGGGATATATTCCCCCCTCAGCCCAAGTTCTTAGATATGTCCTCATCTAAGTCCTAAACAGGGTCTTTAGGAAAATAAGCTTCTGATATTTTTGGATTAGCTTTGGAAAATATAAAATGGGAACCAACTGAAGGGATTAGTTTACTCTGACTTGCCTTGTGCCATTTTGTACTAAAGGAGTAAACATGTTCTTTATAAAAATTCAGCATCTCAAGGTGCCCAACAAGTTTCCGTGGAAAGGATCTAACTTTCTGCACAGAATCTTTATTTTTATTTTTATTTTGGAATACTAGTGAGTTTTTTGAGATAAGGCATCACTATATTGTCTAGGCTGGTCTTAAACTCCTAACCTCAGGTGATCCTCCAACCTCAGCCTCCTGGGTAGCTGGAACTCATTTTAACATACGTGAAAGGGGATAGAGTAGTATAAAAACGACGCACCTGGCCCTAACAACCATCATGCCATGGCCATTTGCCCCATCCATATCCCAGGGCTCTTTTGAAGCTGATAAACTTTTATCATGTATGTTGTTACTACTGGTGGTAAAAACTATCTATCAGTGGCATTTTTTTTTTTTTTTAGAGAGAGCCTCAAGCTTTTCCCCTGGGTAGAGTGCTATGGCATCACAGCTCACAGCAACCTCCAACTCCTGGGCTCAAGCTAGTCTCCTACCTCAGCCTCCTGAGTAGCTGGGACCACAGGCCACAATGCCTGGCTATTTTTTGGTTGCAGCCATCATTGTTGTTTGGCAGGCCCAGGCTGGATTCAAACCTGCCACCTTAGGTATATGTGGCTGGCGCCTTAACCACTTGAGCCACAGGCGCCGAGCCTATCAGTGGCATTTGAAACCACATTCTTCTGCTCAATCCTCTCTGGAAATGGAAGCTTCAACCCTACCAGCTATCAATAAGAATACTTTGTCCCTCTGTGAGCCAGTCTGAACTTGTCACTGAGTTTTATATCAGAATACACCCTGGTGCAGCCTTTCTGAATTGGAATCCATTTATGTGGTCAATTAACAGGAGTCTGTCAGAGCAACATTATTGTCATTCAAGGTTACCATTGTGTGAAAACTTGATATAGATCCAGTTTTTAATATAGGCCTGGAAGGAAAGTTGAGTATGCAGATTGGTTATCAAGCATACGTGCACTTATTAAGCACCTACTGCATATAGAGCACTATGCCAGGCAGGCCCAGTGAGGAAGACACTGAAAACCTGGACATGGGGTCCAGACATTTGCTTCCACAGAACTACCCCTGGGGCAAACATTCTGGACCGGTATGGTAGCAGAGGGGTGATAGGATACCATAGCCCTGAATGGTCAGAATGTCTGGGGAGGGAGGGAGCATCGAGAACGGACAAGCTAAGGTAATAGGACTAGAAGGATGGGTGCTGTGTGGAACAACTGTCTAGAAAGAGAAAAGACCTAACTTTTGTCATGACCTACTTACCATATGCCAGGCACCAGGATCAGTGCTCAGAGGAGGCAAGGCCAGGAACCTCCAAGTCATCCAAGATCAACTAGCCCTGGCCTCTTAACCAGCTGTGGTATTCCTGCTACTGAGGCTTTAATTTTGATCCTCATTCCTTTTTCGTGAACCAACACAGAATCCTCCTTGCTGTTCTGGCTAACCAGAACACATTGAGATACAGTTTCACTGTATTGTCCAGGCTGGTCAGACCAGAATGGGTCTGTTCTGTTATTCCACTTAAGGGAACACTGCATGTTATATCCATTTCAAACACTGGCACTGTTGGGATGATCTAAGAGGGCCTTGCTCTACTTTTTTAGCCTTACTACCTGCCACTTCCCACCCCAGACCCTTGTCACCAGTCCCCAGAAGTTCATGTTGTTCTCTGAGGGCACCATGCTTGCTGTCATCTTTATGCCCCTGAATGATGTCCCAGCTGCCCAGAGTGCTCTGGCAGACATCTCTTCATTGTCACAGTCTGGCTCTGACTGGTCGGCCCTAGCAGAGCTGGTTGCTGCTTCCTTGTGCCCCCAGCCCCATCTTCTCCTCCACTTTGTGCTGGCACTGAAGGCCTTATGTTCTGAGCAGCTATGTAAGTTCTATGAGGGCAGATACCCCCTGGCATACGGTAGTCAGTGTCACAAACTCCAGATCTAGTCATAAAAGGACATGGAATAGGAGCGTAAGTTTGAACCAGTGTTGGGCTGGGCTGGGATGTGGGTTGAGTGGGAGCCCAAAGCAGGGTGATGCATAGGGCAACAGTCTTGCGGCCCGGGATCTCACTGTGATAGTGACTTTTCCCCTTTTTCTTTGCAGATTAGTTTTTAAAGGCATGTCTATATCTCGGCCTAATGCTGTGGTTGGGAGATGTCGAATGATCCGCCACTCAAGAGACAAGAAAAACGAACCCAATCCTCAGAGGTGAAGTTCTGTGTTTATTCTTATTCCTTCTTTCCCCTTTAGGATGGGGCAGTCAGGCTGCAGAAAGGAGGCTCTGGGGAAGGCTCTGTGCCTCAAGGGAAATTAGAGGCTAGGGGATACATTTAATGATTTCTTCTTGAGATTTTTTGTTTTAACACAATCCCTTTGTCCCTTTATTTCTTTATAGGTTTGATCGAATTGCACACACAAAAGAGACAATGCTCTCTGATGGTTTGAACTCACTCACCTATGAGTTACTGGATGTACAAAGATACCCAATGTATACCCAAATCACAGTAGACGTCGGGACACCAAGCTAGCATTTTGGTTTGTGGATAAGAGACCTGCAAACAGCCAGGGACCTTTGCTGTGTGTCTCTGCCAATCTGCTGGGCTAGTCCCTCGATTTTACCAATCTGAGTGACAAATCCCCTTCACTCATCATTCAGATGCCTTTCCAGATGACCAGGACGAGTGGGATATTTTGCCCCCACCTTGGCTCAGCATGTGACTTAGCTCTACAAGGTTTTTGTCATTGTAGAAACTGTCAGCCATCGTGGGGAGTTATGACAGTGTCACCCCAAAGAGTCAGAACTGTACACAGCCCAAATGCTTGGTGACTGTGGGCTTCATTTCTGGTGATAAAACTGCTAGAAATGAAAACTATTGTGTAATAGGTCAGAATTTCTTTAAATTGTGGTGTTCTTATTCCTTAATGAAATCTTGGAGAGTGCTATAGTAATTGAATTGGTGTGATATTTTTTGTTTGTCATATTTTAATAGAAAAACACAAAATTTCAGTTATTCTCATTTTACTCCCCCCAGCTTCTTTCACTGGTGTGCAACTATTACAATCACTGTGTATGTGTGTGTATGTGTCTGTCTTAGCAAAAGAATTTTAGAATTTTGAGCCTTGGACCTTTTTGTCCTGCTAATGTGTGAATTCCAAGGCAACTTTAGCTAACAGAGCAAAAGCCTTGGGTGTTCTCACATTCAGTGGTCTTCTCTAGACCATCTGATTTCTGAATGTAAAGTTTTCTTTTTAATAGCAGTTTGTAGTATTTTAAAGAAAGAACAAATTGAGTTCTAATTATGATTTAGCTTGATTTTTGTGTTGATCCAAATATGCATAGCTATTTAGTGTTACATCATGACAATTTATTTTTCTTGAGCATGCTGTGTAAACTTGAATTTCCTATGTATTTTTATTGTGGTGTTTTAAATATGGGGAGGGAGTTGAGTATTTTTTAGCGAAAAATAATGTACTACATATGTTGTAGCGACCCACAAATGGGCCTATGGTTAGCTGGCAGGCCAGGTTTTAAGAAGAGCCGATCACCTCTGGACCCTTGAGAGGCAAGGACTTCCCATCAGCAGCATCCTGCCAGACTCTGGGACAGAGACCTGAGAGACAGAAACCTCTGCCTCTGTGCAGAACTACCCCCTCTCCCCAGGTGGGTGGGGCAGAGGGAACCTCGGCTCCTTGAATGGACCCTTCAGGGCCCTAGGCTGTGTGGTTGTAAATAACTGCAGTGTGGTTGTTTACTAGCCCTTCCTCCCTCCCCAGGTGGAGTGAACCGCCTTTGGGCAGCTGGGGGCCACCTCCCTGGGAGGCTCTGGCAGCCACACTCCCTGACCCACCCCCGCATTACCACTGCTCCTTCCTCCTTCCTCTCTTGCCCCGCCTTTCTCCTTCCT
Source organism: Galagoides demidoff (assembly GCA_963574575.1). Classification (NCBI taxonomy): domain Eukaryota; kingdom Metazoa; phylum Chordata; class Mammalia; order Primates; family Galagidae; genus Galagoides; species Galagoides demidoff. Next base: position 3,665 of record CAUYQV010030993.1, on the reverse strand, counting down.
TCCTCTCCCTTTTTGTTCCTTTGCCTCTTGCCTGTTTCCTAAAACTTGACTGTGGCACTCAGGGTCAAATAGACAAGTCATTCTCTGGCATGAATGTGCCTTTTAATTAGTGATCTAGAAAGAAGTTTAGCCAAACCCATACCCCAACTCCCTCCCCCAAACTCTGGTGCCTAAAGCCTCCCTTTCCACCTCAGGTTTTTAGCAGGTGCTCCCTGCCCCTGTGAGGCCATCCCGCAGGGGTGTCTTTCACAAACCCTTCCGCTTAGAGATGTTTTAGCCACCTGGGGTGGGATGGCACAGGGCAGGTCCTACCATTGAGTGCCTTTGCCAGGTTCAGCCTGGGCTGAGGTCCTGAGATCCAGCTACCTAATCCCAGGGTTGAACCCTCTGCTGTGGCAGACCCCAACCACTGCCCACCGGGCACTAGCCCTCAGTGTGGAGGCTGGGCTGGTGCCTGGCCCCAGTCTTACCTGTGCCTTTAATGCTTCCAGCATCTCAGATGGTAGCTTGGTTCTTTTCCAGAAGCCTTTGTATTGGTTAAAAATTATTTTCTACTGCAGAAGCAGCTGAACTATGCAAAGAGTATTCCTCTGTCAGTTCCCTACCAACTCCGTAATAAGGATGTTATTAAAACTAGGAAGGGAGCAGCGCCTATGGCTCAAAGAAATAGGACGCTGGCCCCATATCCCGGAGGTGGTGGGTTCAAACCCAGCCCCGGCCAAAAACTACAAAAAAAAAAAAAAAAAAAAACTAGGAAGGAATGACTGCCCTGGGATAGAGTCTGTGGAAGTGCAAAGAATAAAGGCCTCTCTGTCCCTGGATTCTGACTTTTCCAAAGTGCCTTAAAAGAAAGGAGACAAATGCCCTGAGTGGTAACTTCTTTGTTACTTAACTTTACTCTGAAAATGAAATTCTACCTTTTCTTTTTTCTTTCTTTTTTCATTACATTTTTGTTCATGTCAAGTATTTGGCTCATCCTCAGAACCAAGGGAAATACCGCTTCACCCATTCCTCCTTTTGCTGAGCTTTTAGTGCTTTCATGGGGCCTATCTGGACTCCAGGCACAACCACGGCACAGTTAGGCCTGGATATTTGCCTGGTTCATGAGATGCTGTGGGTGCTCTCTCCTCACTGGGGTTCTAGGGCCCAGGGTTTGGGGAGCCATTCTTTCACTTGGGAGTTATGACCATGAAGTTGTCATGTGCTGCTGTGCCTTTCTCTGTTTCTGTCCATCCCATTGCTGGTGACCTGTGTGAAGTGGCCTTTGGGAAAGCTCAGAGGATAGAGGTGGTACCGGGGGGAAAAGATGCCACACTGGCTCTCAGACTGGGCAGGGTCTCTCTGATCACTGCGCTGGGCTTGGGGGGCTCCACGCAACCAGGATAAAAGCTTTCACGTCCTAGAGAACTGTTGTGCTATGTATTTTGATTTTTCGTGTATGCAAATGTGTGTATTTACCATTGTGTGCATGTGTATGTGTGTATGTGGAGTGGGGATCTGACCTCGGTGTTCAAAACAGACAAAACTGTATTTTTGCCTTTAAAATCCAGTAATATAACGTGAATAAATGACCCTATCTTTGTAACCACAAGTTGTTTCTCTTTGCCTGTTCAAGGGTTTCGTGGTTGTGGGGTGCGGTTGGATAGGGTAGGGTCATCTCCTGGGCTATACTCTACACAGTACATAATCCTCCCTAGAATCAGACATATCCCAATCTGAACCTCATTTTCTTCTTCTTTTTTTTTGAGATGGAGCCGCAAGCTATCCCCCTGGGTAGAGTGCCATGGCATCACAGCTCATAGCAACCTCCAGCTCCTGGGCTCAAGCGAGTCTCCTGCCTCTGCCTCCCAAGTAGCTGGGACCACAGGCGCCCACCACAACGCCTGGCCATTTTTTGGTTGCAGCCATTATTGTTGTTTGACGGGCCTGGGCTAGGGATTTGAACCCGCCACCTTAGGTGTATGTGGCTGGCGCCTTAGCCGATTGAGCCACAGGCGCTGAGCCGAACCTCATTTTCTTATCTACGAAATGGGAATAACACATAAAAAATTTTTTGATGCTTAAAATTGATGGTATATCTAAAGCAATGGTCAATGCCTTACAAGTACTCACTACAACAGTAGCTGGTGCCATTTCAAAGTAGAATTTTATTTATTTATTTATTTTTTGAGACAGAGCCTCAAAGCTATTCCCCTGGGTAGAGTGCTGTGACATCACAGCTCACAGCAACCTCCAACTCCTGGGCTCAAGCGAGTCTCCTGCCTCTGCCTCCCAAGTAGCTGGGACCACCGGCGCCCGCCACACGCCTGGCTATTTTTTGGTTACAGCCATCATTGTTTGGTGGGCCCAGGCTGGATTCGAACCTGCCACCTTGGGTGTATGTGGCTGGCGCCTTAGCCACTTGAGCCACAGGCGCCGAGCCTCAAAGTAGAATTTTTATCCCTAACAGAGTTCTCTGGCCACTTTCTGCTTTTCTTTAACAATCGTAGAGGACATTTTTTAAACAATAACCAGGTTTGGCTGGGTGCCTGTAGCTCAGTGGTTAGGGCATTAGCCACATGCACCGGGGCTGGTGGGTTCAAATCCAGCTTGGGCCTGCTAAACAAACAAAAAACACCCAGCTGGGTGTTGTGGCAGGTGCCTGTAGTCCCAGCTACTTGGGAGGCTGAGGCAAGAGAATTGATTGAGCCCAAGAGTTTGAGGTTGCTGTGAGCTATGACGGCACAGCACTCTACTCAGAGTAACAGCTTGAGACTGTCTCAAAAATAAAAAATAAAAATTACCAGGATTAGGTTGGGTGAGATGGCTCATGCCTGTAATCCTAGCACTCTGGGAGGCCGAGGCAGGAGGATTGCCTTAGCTCACAAGTTCAAGACCAGCCTGAGCAAAAGTGATACCACATTTCTACTAAAAATAGAAAAACTGAGGCAAGAGGATCATTTGAGCCCGAGGTTGCTATGAGCTATGATGCCATGGCACTCTACCCAGCACGACAGCTTGAGACTCTATCTCAAAAAAAAAAAAAAATTACCAGGATGTTCATATATAGATCTCAGAGCTATTTGTAGGAGGTGCTCACAGTGCAACTTATTTTTTTTTTTTTTGAGACAGAGCCTCAAGCTGTCGCCCAGGGTAGAGTGCTGTAGCATCACAGCTCACAGCAATCTCCAACTCCTGGGCTCCAACAATTCTCATGCCTCTGCCTCCCAAGTAGCTGGGACTACAGGCACCTGCCGCAATGCCCAGCTATTTTTTGGTTGCAGCCATTGTTTGGCGGGCCCAGGCTGGATTCGAACCCACCAGCTCAGGTGTATGTAGCTGGCACCTTAGCTGCTTGAGGCACAGGCACCAAGCCTCACGGTGCAACTTAAATGGAATTATTCAAAACAAAGTTTGTCATTTTTTAAGAAATTTAACCAGCTGCTCTAAAGAGTTCTAGTTGTTACTTAGACATCTACTCAGTAAGCACTGGATCAAATGCCAGCAGCCTCTTATGTGCTGGTTGGATTGAATTGGCATTCCTTGGCTCGGCGCCTGTGGCTCAGTCAGCTAAGGCGCCAGCCACGTACACCTAAGATGGCGGGTTCGAATCCCCAGCCCGGGCCCGCCAAACAACAATGATGGCTGCAACCAAAAAATGGCCGGGTGTTGTGGCAGGCGCCTGT
>CAUYQV010030992.1:0-21906 GCA_963574575.1 Galagoides demidoff | reverse complement strand
ACCACAACCCCACCCTCCACCCCCTCCCCCCCCCCCCCCCCCCCCCCCCCCCCCCCCCGCCCCCCCCCCCCCGCCCCCGCGGCGCCCCCCCCCCCCCCCCCCCCCATTAAAGTGTTCTTTATCAGGGAAATGAAACCAAGGGCTCAGCTACTCTTGAAGTTATTAAAACTGCCTTGAATTTTTTTTTTTTTTAAATAGTGACTGTAGTGATTCTAGGATCCTGGATACATTCCAGTCTGCTAATGATATATTTTTGTCTAACAAAAATGTTCCAGCTGGGTTCATTTGCAAATGAATTACTTGCTGAACTATGTTGACTTCCTAGTCTAAAAGCCTTACTGGGCCTTAGGAGGCAGCTTCCTGCACTTCACCCCAGACCTAGGCTAACACAGGAGCATGTCAAGTGTGGCTACCCATATATACTTCAAAAATATTCTCCAATCTGTCAACAAGAGGAAAGAAAAATGTCCAACGATTGGATGCTCATGTAGAATAAAGATCTGTTTTAATCATTCATAATGTTCACAAATGGGGTAAAATGGTTTATGAATAGTATAACTACAAAACAAAAAAATACATGGTGAATTCAGACTAAAGTCCGACTTCAGTTGTCTTATTTGGGTGAATCACCAACATATTTATTAATCAGAGGATATTAAAATGGCAGATGAAACTTCAAATTCTGCCCCTGGAATAAGGGATGAACTTAGGTCAGCTTTTATTTCTTTTTTTTTTTTTTGAGACTGAGCCTCAAGCTATCCCCCTGGGTAGAGTGCCACGGCATCACAGCTCATAGCAACCTCCAACTCCTGGGCTCAAACGAGTCTCCTGCCTCTGCCTCCCAAGTAGCTGGGACCACAGGCGCCCGCCACAACGCCCGGCCATTTTTTTTTGGTTGCAGTCATCATTGTTGTTTGGCAGGCCCGGGCTGGGGATTCGAACCCGCCACCTTAGGTGTACGTGGCTGGCGCCTTAGCCCATTGAGCCACAGGCGCCGAGCCTCCATTAATAAATTCTTATGGACAAACTGCAAGAAAAAAGCATTGCCATGTCAGGAAAAAATGTCCTATTTTCCAAACAAGTTTAGAAAACACATAGTAGTATACACAGAGTAGATAAGAGATGTAAAGATAATTCAGGCACTAGTTATATCTGACCAGCATCCAATCTCAGTAAACATATCTCAAGAAAATAAACTTATCAGCTTTATGCGTGTATTATGAAGTCTGAAAACCATAACATTTAGTAATAATTCCAACAAAACCTACTAGTGAAAAAATCCAGACATTGGAGTTTTCTAGAGAGCCTGAAAAAGATCTGGTTTTAAAACTGGGTCTGCCATGTAGATGGTTCTAGACAAATTAACATCTCTATAAACAGTAGTATCCTCATTTATAAAATGGAAATACTAACACCTACTTGACAGATATTCAGTTTCAGTGAGAACTAAATGACATTTTGTAAATGCAATGATCAGTATTACTACTCAGCAGAGGGCAAGAATTTACTATTAGGTGCAATGCTTTCCTGTCATCATAACTAGTATTTAAAATTAATGTTATCTATCAATGAAAAAATAAAAGTGTCAAAGCAACCAAAGAAAACCATGAAATCCTGCTACATAAACAGTACCAGAAGCCCTCAAAAGGTATAAGACTCTTTTAGAAGGCTTAGCAGGAAAAGCATGACACTTTCCAGAAGCAAATATAAATTTGGCTTTTTGTTCACTAGCTAAATGTCTATGGAAAAGTCTTGTCTGTATGAATACAGACGTGTGAAATAAAAAGTACTCTAAAAATTATAAAGAACCATTCATCCAGATCCCTTATACCAGTAATGAAAATCAAGAGACAATCAAGGAATGAGGGCATTTGGCCTGTGACACCTGTAGAATTCAGTGTTTGAGGATTAGTCAAAGCAACCGTAGTACTCTCCTATTTACTAAACATCATAAACTCTGGCAAGATTACTTAACCTTCTAAACATCAAGGATTTTTAAAATCTGAAAAACAGGGATTAATAGTATTTATCTCACCTTATGAAGTTGTTAGGATTAAACAAAATAATGTAAATAAATCTCTCAGCCCAGTATCTAACATATAAGTAAGTACTCAGTAAATGGGGCAATACAATGTCCCGGGAATCTTTACACACCTGAGTTTAGTTTAGTTTTCTTACCAATATCTTTTTTGTCTTGCAACCCTTGTTCAAATGCTATACTTAAAGAAATATTCTCTATGGTGAAAATACAGTGGTATTTTTGTGAATGTATCAAACTTTTAAAGAGAGCTGTAAGAGAACTTAGTACCTAACCTAGCATTCACATCAAATTCAGATATCTGGCAGATTCCATTTAGCAATATAGGTTTTAACTCCAACTAATCAGCTGCAAGGGTTACAGCAGTGTTCTGTGTAATGACCCCAAATCTCCCTATTGATACCTTTCCTGGCCATAGAGTTCAGAACAATAGTAACCCCTAATTCAGTCTTTGACGATAAACTATCTTGTTTCCCTCTCCCTTATCTTCTTTAACTATGAGTCCAAAAATGAAGTTTCTAGATCTGACCATCTCGATTAATTCCTTCTAGGTAAAATATCCCAAAATGGAGGGGGTCCAGATACAGTCCTAAATTGATGGGATCTGAAGGAACGAATTGGCTTTTTTATTAGTGTCCTATTTCTCAAGTAAAGAATTATCACAAATTCAATGGCTTAAAACAATATAAATTTATTACCTTACAGTTTTGAGAGGGAAATTTCACTAATCGAAAATCAAGGTATCAGCAGGGTTACACTCTTTCTGCAGGCTCTAGGGGAGAATCTATTTCTTGCCCTTTCCATCTTCTAGAGCTCAGTTCTCAACTTGTGGTTTGAGACTCACAGGAACTGTATTAAAGGGCCACAGCATTAGGAAGGTTGAGAACCACTGTTCTAGAGGATGCCTACACTCCTTTGGCTCATGGTCTCTTATTCTATCTTCAAAGCTAGCAGCATAGCATCTCCCCACTCTCTGACTTCCACTTCCACTGTTTTACTTCCTTCTTTGATCTGGCCTCCCAGTTCAAGGACTTGTGTGATTACTCTGGGCCCACCCAGATAACTCAGAATAATCAACCCTCAAGATCCTTAACATATCCCTAGTTCCTTCTGCCATGGTAAACAAACATATTCAGAGATTTTAGGAAACAGATCATGGACACCTTTGGGGTAGGGAGCATTATTACTTTCTAAAAACATATAATACTTAATTAACTCACATCTGCAATCAAGTGAAACCCTCAGACTGTTTCCACAAGGAACTCTAACAAACCTAACTTTTTCATGGTGACTTTATACTGGTTTCTGACAATTGGTTTCTTTTTCTCTCTCTACGTCGCCTGAAAATCATTTTCTGTTATTTGATGTAGTAGCTATTCTAATCAGCTTGTGTAACTTCTTCCCGAATCAATTTTTTTTTAAATCAAAAGAATAGGAACTATTTGTAGAATGACCATAACACTCCTTGGGTATTTACTACTGGTCAGCTAATATCAATGTAGCAATACTCTCATCCTGCCTGTATTTTTCTAAGCTATTCATAATGCAGTATGTCTTCGGACATAACACAACTTTACAAAAGAAAACTGTTTAGTTTGACGTATTATAAATTGTTAGTGAATCTTTTCTGGCTCTTACTACCAAACCCTAGAAATACTTAAAACTAACAGAACTAGCAAAAATATAAGTAAACTAGCATAGAGTCTACAACTTCTAAAATACGTTTTTTCCTTTTTTGAAATTACATTGTCAAGGCAATATAAGAATCAGAAGGCTACATGTGGATTCTTAGATCATTTTTTTATCCTTAAATCCCTCAAGTGTTATTTCCTTTCTCAATCTTTCTCAATGAGATACTTACCCTTTCTTTTCCCAAAACCTTTAAACATTTTGTTTTTCTTAAATCTACTTTGTAATGGACTGTGACGATTATTTCCAGTATTCCTTCTTCTGCTATTATGAACTCTAGAATGACAAAGCAATTTTCCCTTAAGCTCCTATTATTAATATTTAATTACAAAGTTTAAAGACAAAAATAGGAATGCTTCCAAAAAGAAACACAAACTCAGTGACAAGCTGGTACTCAAATTTCCCTGCTGTTAGATGCAAATATCACAGCATTTAATTCTTTTTTTTTTTTTTTAATTTCTACACAAGTTATTTTATTTTTGCAGGTTTTGGCCGGGGCTGGGTTTGAACCCACCACCTCCAGCATATGGAGCTGGCACCTTATTCCTTTGAGCCATAGGCGCCGCCCCACAACATTTAATTCTAAAGTCTCTTCTCTTTCATTTGATTTAATGTATCAGTCACACTGGCTTAAATCAAATCAAGAGTTAAATCCAACATGACTTTAATGCTCATCAGTAACATACAAATACTTTATGAAGTACAAACTACTTTTCTTAACAAGAGATAATTAGAAAATCGTCTTTTCTACAAAGATGCTTTTATCTAATAACAACAGCCTGAAGACAATCCAGTAAGACACTACTGCTAGAACAATTAGGTGAGGGACAGTTTGAGGCCACTCTTACCCAGCATTCCATTGTATGCCTTTAATATGTTAATTTACTAAAGGTGTACTTGGGTTAATCTTACTATCAGGTAATGTAATTTAATGAGGGTGGGGGTGGGGGGGAAAGAAGGCCAATCACATGTTAAACAAGTACCTTTATGTTATTCTACCTGAAAGCAGAATACTGTCTGAGTAAATCAGTAGCATTTATAGATAATAATGAAACTGAAAAATGTAGAGAACAACTCAATTAATAAAGGAAATCCCAACAGCTAATTAATAAACTAGAGAAAGAATGTTCAACCTTACCAAACATGGTCAAAGAAGTATAAATTAAAACAAGGGAGATATAGTTCTTTAATTATCTAACTAGCATGAGCATGGATCAGCATAATGCAACAAGGGTATTCTCCTGGTGAGACCTAATGCATGAGCTTTAATTCCAGAAAGAAATTTAAAACTATATAACAAGAACTAAAAAATGTTCATACCTTTTGCATCATTTTTACTTTGAAAAATTTATCTAAGGCAACTAGATGTTCTCAAAAATTTCCACAATTAACTGTTCAGAAGATAGAATGTTATTAAGATCTGCTAACCAAACACAAGTGGATGAGCAAAAAAGATTGAAGAAAAATACTTTAAAGTATTAATAGTGTTTTATAGGATTATTTTATTTCTTTTCTTCATTTTCTAATTTAAATTTACCTAACTTGCATTAATTTTCAAACAAAAAATTAAAATTTATAAATTTAAAACAACTTTTCAAAATCACTGGCTTTTAATTTTTAAAAAGAAATGTTAAAATTTCCCTCTTAAATACCTATAGTAACTGAAACCCTTGTGGATATAAAATCCAAATCTGGGAAATGACTTTGATTTTTGTTGACATCTGTCCATTAAAGAAGCAACCCTTTAAATATTGATATGCAAATATAATTTACTGCCATATAAATTCTATTCATTTTCACAAACTCTTTGAAACCTAAATGTTTAACCACTTCTCCACTTGCTTAGGGAAAAGTATGAAGACAAAGGTCTGGCACTGATATAAAATATTCCGAAGGTAGGGCGAATTTACAAAGCTTTTTAAAACAGAGCCAGGAAAAGATATGGTACTGTTTCCCTGCTCCTTCTGAACAAGGTCTTTATTTTGACATAAAATAGCTCCATGTATTAAGTATTTCTGCATACAATTTATGCTTCAAATTAAAAAATTCCAAACCAGACATTTTTATAACAAAGTTGCATAAAATAGCCTATAATTCAAAGAGTTAAAAAAGAGTGGCATACTTTTTCCTAAATTACTAAATTAACACCTTCTCCCAAAAACTTGTCAACTCCCTGTTGCAGAATTTAAAGAAATGTTCTACAAAAAAATACATGTTAAATGCAAAACTCACATTCAATAATAAATATGAAACAGTGTTTAGGTTAACTAGGTTAAATTTCTCTATGCATTATGGAAATAGAATATAGTAATGTAGGAAATAGCAGTTTAAACTTCATCTGTATTATTTCTCACTCTTTAATTGTATCACCAAACTCTAATTCTGTGTCCATTTATGGCTAGTGGAACCAATTTTCTAAGTAGTTAATTTCTGATGGCTTACCCTTAATTTATTCATTTTATACTACCTCCCCTACAATTTCCAAACTTTTCACTTTCAGAATCAACATGGATTTCCCTCACCAGAGTTTTTAACCAATCCAGTTAGTTCCAGCTTATCACAACAGATCATTTTTCCATTCCTTACTTCCATTTTGGTTCACTGAACTGCAATCAATCCATGATTCCTTCCTTTTCATTTCCTCAAGAAATAGGCCAGAAGATGATTTTAGAAAATGCGAAGCACATTTTATCCATGCCATTGTTCTACTTTACTAGAACAGGTACACAGGTACCATTTTTTAAAGATCATTTTCACCATGCTGGGTCCCCTCAACAATAGCTATGAAATGTATTTGTGAATTAAATACTTCCTCCTATACCTCAGTAAAAGAAATAAATGGTTCAGGATGTAATTTGGAAAAAAATTTTTAAATGTTAACATTTATAAAATCCTTAATAAACTATTCTGAGTGTAAATTAGTAAAAAAACAAACACATAAATGCACATGTCAAGTTTTAAATGCTGACTTTATCTACTGCAGAGGTCCTCAAACTTTTTAAACAGGGGGCCAGTTCACTGTCCCTCAGACCATTGGAGGGCTGGACTGCAGGCCCCAGGATGAGTCGGCTGCTAAGCAGGACAGGCAGTAGTGGCAAAAACACCCAGCGGGCCGGATAAATGTCCAAGGCAGGCTGCATGTGGCCTGCGGGCTGTAGTTTGAGGACGCCTGATCTACTGCATTAAAAATGTAACCAAATTTCAAAATTTCATCATTGTTGGCCCGGCACAGTGGCTCACGCCTGTAATCCCAGCGCACTGGAAGGCTAAAGCAGATGGATTGCTTGAGCTCATGAGCTCAAGACCAGCCTGAGCAAGAGTGAGACCCCATCTCTAAAAACGGCCAGGTGCTGTGGTAGGCACATTGAGTCTCAGCTTCTAGGGAGGCAGAGGCAAAAGAATCACTTGAGCCCAAGAGTTTGAGGTTGCTGTGAACTATGACACCATGGCACTCTACTGAGGGCAACTGTCTCAAAAATAAAACAACAACAACAAAAAGCCAAAAGATAAAGATTAGCTGCTCCTAACTTTAACTTCTAATTCTTAACTCCACTTTGGGTTACACTGGTTTTCTTGCTAACTTTACTATTCATTTGGTACAGTGTAGGAAACAGGTTTCCATATATTTATCTATGTCTTCAAAAGCATCAATAAAAAGCTCAAACTATACAATAAGGAAATGTAATCAAAAGAACATGCAAATATTGAATAGGATAAAGAGGATCAGGGCATAATAAGTTATAATACTGTTTGTGAAATCCCTTGTGGTTTTCAAAATCACAATAGTACCCTTGTTAATTATACTTATTAACCAGAAATTTAGCCATGTCTCTCCAAGTGTAAGTTCTCAACAGATCCCAATAAAGCCTAATCTAATACAAATTCAACTATTAGCTATCTCCATCATTTGTGTAATGTGAGAGAAATATAACTTTAATCGATCAACATTACCAAAAATTTGAACTGTTAATAGGCAAGCTGCTTATTCTATATACCCAATAATGATGTAGTTTTTAGCAATTGCTAATGTTGTGTGCAGTTAGTTTGCAGTGTGCTTAAAAAAAAAAAGAACTTGGCATACTGTCTTGACAAATGTTATGATACTAAAGGCTCATCATTTATGAAAGTAACATTTTTTTTTACTGCATTATCAAAATGACATTTTAATGCATGCAGATATCCACAGAAGTTACCAAGAATGCTGAAGTAAATTATATTCGCTTATGCTCCACGGCAGAGAACCTACAATCTGTATTAGGTCATGAAATATGAATGTCTGATTTTGAATTAAAAGTTTGGTCTATATTTCACACAAGAGGAGGTACAGGCTCAGCGCCCATAGCACCGTGGTTTGGTGTCAGTCATATACACCTAGGCTGGTGTATTTGAACCCAGCCCAGACCAACTAAATAACAATGACAACTGCAATAAAAAAAAAAAAATAGCCAGGCATCACAGCGGGCACCTGTAGGCCCAGCTACTTGGAGGCTGATGCAAGAGAATCACTTAAGCCCAAGAGTTTTAGGTTGCTGTGAGCTGTGACACCACAGCACTCTACCAAGGGCGACACAGTGAGACTCTGTCTTTAAAAAAAAAAAAAAAAAAAGGCAGTACAATTAATTAAAGTATGCACCTTATCTAATAACATAGTTTTGCCACCTTAATGGTAGCTTGTTAATCCAGCAGTAAAGAAGCCTGGAGAGTGAATGGCAATGAAATTGGGAAAAGCATTCTTTATGGCTTGTTGAGAACTGAATATTTTTACTTGTTAGAAGAGATGGTTGGCACAAGGTCTAGTGAATATGGTGGATGAGAGTTTCCAAGTCTAGCTTCTGTAGCTTGAGCGTTCTGCAACATGTAGTAGAGCACTGTCTTGCAAGAGGACTGGCCTGTTTCTATTGCCCAATCTTGGCTGCTTCATCTCAAGCATCCTCATCATTTTATCCAATTAGTTGCAGTGGACATCCACTGGAATAGACTAACCAGGTTTCATCTGTAGTGGATAATATCAGCGCTAGACCACACCAAACGAACACAATTAGCTTTACTGATGCATTCACCACATCATCTTTATCCAACCACTATACCAAACACTTGCAATTGTCAAAAAAACCCTTCACTTTTCATCATAGTAACAATATAGTGTAAATGGTTTGCCTTTAGGTCTGGTGTCCTCAAATTATGGCCCACCTAGGATATTTATCCGGCCCGCTGGGTGTTTTTGCTGCCACTGCCTGTCCTGCTTAGTAGCCGACTCGTCCTAGGGCCCGCAGTCGGGCCCTTCAACCATCTGAGGGACAGTGAACTGGCCCCCTGTTTAAAAAAGTCTGAGGACCTCTGCTTTAGGTTGTGACAGCAAAGAGAGAACTGTTTGAAATGATTTCTCTTCTGATGCTCATTTAATTCACACAGAACCCACCTATCCAGCTTCTTTACCTTGCTGATTTGTTTCAAAGGGTCCAATGTTGTTGGAATAGTAACATCAAACCTTGCTGTTAATTCACGAATAGGTTGAGAAAGATTTGCTTCCACTATAGCTTTCAGCTTATCATTATCCACCTTGGTCTCAGGTGGCCCAAATGGCTCACTGTCAAGAATAAAATCACCAGTACTTAACTTCCCAAACCACAGATGCGTTCATTAGCCACATCCTTCCAAACACTTTGTTGGTTTTTGAGCTATCTGTGCTACATTGGTTCTGTGATGGAATTCATATTCAAAAATAACCCTAATTTTTGACTTTTCCAGGATTTCATAAAAATTGCTCTAAAAAAATCTGAAAGAGATGGATGGCACCTATGGCTCAAAGGAATAGGGCACTGGTCCCATATACTGGAGGTGGTGGGTTCAAACCAAGCCCTGGCCAAAAACTGCAAAAAATAAATAAATAAATAAATAAAATTGAAAGATAATCACAAGCCAAAACATGTGTTTGAAAGACTGAGGAAGTACCTTCACAATAAAAATAAACAAGCAGCATCAAAGTGAAATGTCAGAAACATCAAATGCCAAACTTAGTTCATAAGGAAATCAGATATTTCATACTTAATAATCTACTATCTAGTAAAACAAAAAAAGGATTACCATTTTGTAAACTTTCTATAATTATGTACAGTTTTAAACCTTAGTTGTTTTACAAGATTTATAAACCAACTTTTCCATTATTTTACTTTTTCTCTGAATCAATTCCTTACCATGTGTTCATGTCATTTTTCTTTTCTGCAACCACATACTACCCAAAACAATAGGCTAGGCTTGTGAATGTTTTCTGCTGGAGCATCAGTGATAAATGCTGCTGTAGAAAGCTCTCAAGAACCAACTTAAGGGCCCCACCCTGTGGCTCATGCCTATAATCCTAGCACTCTGGGAGGCCGAGGTGGATGGACTGCTTGAGCTCATGAGTTTGAGACCAGCCTGGGCAAAAGTGAGACCACCCCCCCTTTACTAAAAATAGAAAAACTGAGGCAAGAGGATCTCTTAAACCCCAGAGCTATGATGCCATGGCACTCTACCCAGGGGGACAGCTTGAGACTCTGTCTCAAAAAAAAAAAAAAACTTTAGTCAGCTCACTAGACTTCCTCTGCTGCTGGAGATTAAGATTTCAGTTTATCATTACCCACCTTGGTCTCAGGTTGCCTAAGTGGGCAAAAGAAAGAAAACTGCGTATAACTTTCAACATCTGAAAACTCTTGGCATAACAGTAAAACATGGTCAAATTTGGCAAAGGAAACCTCCAATTTTACCTCAATCACTGAGCTGGTCTTCTCTATCTCTTCCACACAGTAAAGAACTCTGAACCTTTTGTCTATTTATTTAGCTAGGCCACTCACAGAAGAAAGAAATGATCAAAAACTCAAGCTTTTAAATAGTTAAAAAAATAATTAACAAAGCATCCTTATCAAATGAGCTAAATTCTAGATGGCAATCATGCCTAATAATGCACAGGTAAAATATACAAGAATCACACACAAACAGGTAAAAGTGAAAATAAGGAGCAGCAAGCTTGAGATCTGAGATGTGGAACTCAACTCTTCCTTCAGGATAACATGGTGGGTCAAGATTGACAGCCCAACCAGGTAAGTGTGGAAACATCAATTTGTATAGTTAAGTATTTATAAAGTTTAATTTATATCCAACTTTAAAGATAACAATGAATATTTAACAACTCATATTTTCTTCCTGCACCACAAAATAATACATGCATACCCCACCTCAGCGCTGCAGTTCTCAAAAGGTAATCCAAGGATCCTGGGCAGGGGTTGTCTCTGAGATCACAACTGTTTTCACATTAATACTAAGACATTTCTTACCTTATCATTTATTTTCTCACAGGTATGCAGCAGTGTTTTCCAGAGGCTACCTGATGTGTGTTATTGCAAAAAACTGAATGAAAAAGTAAGTAAGAGGATCTAGGTTTTATTAAACCAAAGTTTAAATGAGATTTCCAAAAATATAAAACAATGCCACTCTTCTTGCTATTTTTTTGTTTTAGAAAAATTATTTCATTAAAAAATTTGTTAACATGTAATGATGAGATTGTGATTTTTAATACTTACATCTCTTAGTTTAATTCTAAGATGGTAAATATCAATAGATATAACATGGATACAAAAGCTCTGTGTGTTCCTTAACATTTAAGAATTTTAAACAAAAATCAAAAAGTTTGAAAACAGTTATCCTAGGGAAACTCTTATACAAGTGTACAAAAAGACATGTTTTAGAAAGTTCCTTGAGGTCTTGTCAGCAAAAATTAACTAAATCTTAACTATATACAGTATTAATGTTTAAGAAAAAAGAAAAAAATACCCAAGGAATATGTGCAATATACCACCCACACATATCATACACAGAATATCATGTTTCTGGGCCACAGAAACTAATACCAAATTCAATATTTGATTGCCTCTGCTGGGAGAGGCGACTGGAGTAGGGACGAAAGGATAGCTTTATTCCCTCTGCACCATTCTGTACCTCAATTATACCTTAAAATTATACATGCTGAAAAATGGGGGAGGGGCAACAAGATAATCTTCTTTTGAATTCAGGGAAGATGGGCTGAAAAAATATGCTCGGTAATCTGTATTCATTCCACAAACTTTACCAAACACCAAACTCTTCACGTTAAGAAGCGTATAAGCAATGCAGCAGAACACAATTAAGTATTGGTCATAACTGATCAGAGTCTTTTTCATTCATCTTTTCATCTTTCACAACACTTAAAAATCTTGCTATATTGGGTGGTGTCTGTGGCTCAGTGAGTAGGGCACCAACCCCATATACCAAGGGTGGCCAGTTCGAACTGGCCCCAGCCAAACTGCTACAAAAAATAGCTGGGCATTGTGGTGGGTGCCTGTAGTCCCAGCTACTCAGGAGGCTGAGGCAAAAGAATCACCTAAGCCCAGGAGGTGGAGGTTGCTGTAAGCTGTGACGCCACATCACACTACCGAGGGCAATAAAGACTCTGTCTCTACCAAAAAAAAAAAAAAAGAATCTTGCTATACCTTTTTGGAAAGAAGTTTGGAGAATTCTCAAGGAACTAAAAGTTCCTGCAATTCCTGTACTAGGTATCTACCCAGAAGATCAAAAATCATTTTACAACAAGACATTTGCACCAGAATGTTTATTGCAGACCAATTCACAATTGCCAAGTCATGGAAGCAGTCCAAATGCCCATCAAACCATGAATGGATTAACAGATTATGGTGTATGTATACACCATGGAATACTATGCAGCCATAAGAATGGATGGAGACTTTACGGCTTTTATGTTTACCTGGCTGGAGCTGAAACACATAATTTTAGTGAGGTATCTTAAGAATGGGGGAAAAAAGTATCCAATGTACTCCATACTATTATGAAACCAATATATTCATCACATGCACATCCATATGAATGATAAAACACAACTACAGTACAGAAAGGAGTGGAGATGAGGGGGAGGGTAGGTGGAGGAAGGGTATTTGGTGGGACCTCACCTATTGTGCATAATGCAATGGTACTTTTCAAAACTACTAAGAATATAGTATTCTTGTCTTACCACAACAAATAAGTGAGATGATAGTTATGATAATCAGTCTGATTTAAGCATTCCACATTGTATATCAAATCAGCATATTGTATCCCATAATTATACACAGTTATGACTTAAAAAAAAAAAAGAATCTTGCCATAAAAGTTTTCCAAATACACTGGTTAAAAATATGTCTCCGATAATACCACCTTTCTTATCTTCCTTTCCTACTACTGGGTATCCCAAAAGTTGCAATGCATAGGGAAAATGGAAAATTGTACTTTTAATTCCAAAATGTTTCTTACAAGATCTTACAAAGAGGTGGCCAACATGTGAAGAATTATTTTGTAAGGAATATTTTGGAAATAAAAGTATATGTAGCTATAATTTCTTGTTTTCCTCTATGTATGGTGACTTTTGGGACATGCTATATATCAAAGACAGACTTTCTTTATCTGTGGGTTTTTTTTTTTTTTTTCCTTCTTCAGTTTTTGGCCAGGGCTGGGTTTGAACCCCTGCCACCTTTGGTATATGGGGCTGGTGCCCTGCTCCTTGAGCTACAGGCACCGCCCGCCCTCTTAACCTGTGTTTTTGATCTGTCCCTTTCCTGTTACCACAATTTTGCTCCAAGTTAACCATCCCCTCTTGCTGTTTTGGGTGTGTTTTCTCCACTCCCTTCCTCAAAAACTCTTAGGCTTCTACTCTTAACAGACAGACACCAAGGACTGAATACTAAGGGGAAAACCTCATATATACTATACACATGTAGGACTAGCCTAGCACCAATGTCTACTTCATTGTTAAATTGCTCTTCCATGTCTTTACCCTGGAAACAACTTTTCCTTCTTATCCCTCAAAACCAAATTTCTAAGGACCACTCTACATTTGCTACCTCTTATTTCCTCATCTCCCATCACCCTAAACTACATTTCAGTGTCCAAGTCTTTAACCCATGATTACTCTCCTGACAGTACACAAAACATTATCTTTAGGCAGCAATTAAACTGGAGCAATCTACATTCAAATTTTAGCCCTGCCATTAGCTAGTAATAATATGTCCTTGGATGAATTATTTTTAATTTCTTAGAAAATCAAGTTTCCTCATCTGAAAGTGACTCCTAGACGTCTCCCTTTTTCTCTTGGTTGCTTCCAAGAGTCCTACATACCCACTACCTGCCAAAAGTTTCTACCTGACTATTCCACACTTCAATCAAACTCAACCTGTTCAAAAATCAAACACATTTTCTTCTCTGCTGAATATGCTTTTGATGACTTGTGGTAATGGTGTCACCACTCTCTCAGCACTTTGAATGCAGAAACAAAAGGCACTTACAAACCTATCAGATGCAGAGGTCCACGGATTCCTTTGGCCCACATCTTATCCCTCCTTTCCATCCCCACTACAGACTTGCTAAGTTCAGGTTTTACTCAACCTTTCCTATCAAGTCTCTGCATCCTATAACACATACTACAAATCAGACAGTTTTTCTTATACTTCCACTGCTTAAAACCTTTTTTATTTACCTGCAGCCTAAAAATGAAATGCAAACACTATGGACAGACACAAAACTTTTCAGACCCCAAACTACTTTCCAGTAGTCTCCAGAGACAAGTTACTGTCCTATTCTCTAAGTACTGTTGCCTTTTGATACTGTTTCCTATACTTGAAATCCTTAAACTGATACCTTCTCTTCCCATGTCTTCACTGATTCTTCCTGGCCATCCTACACTACAATATAAGGGTCCCACAGAAAGCTGTTCTAACATATATTAAGGCTATTAGTAACAGTCTTATGTTCTCTATTACACTATTATGTGATAGTTCTAAGTCTTATACCATCTATTAGACTAGACTCCTACGAGACCCTTAGTCCTACAGCATTTAGTACACAGCTGTGCAGACACTCGAAAGTTTGTTAGATAGGGAAGAATCGAGATTATAAAGAACTAATCAATAACATTTCATTAAATGGGGAGAAATATTTTGAGAAGCACTACAAAACAAGTAGGCATGTGATGAATTTTAAAGTCAGATTAATTTATCCAAAAGAAAGTATGAATTTTGCAGAAGTTGGTATTAGCAACATATACACGGTATAAATGCAATCTGCAGTACATAAAGGCTAGTAATAGAATTGAAATTTAATTAAATAGGAAAATGAACAAAGGTTAAGACAATACTCATTTTGCACATTTAAAAAGGTCAAAACACCTCCCCTCTTTTTCAAAGAGTCAGTATCTTTCCTAATTTTGTTTTCAAAGTAAGGATTACCGATGGCACTTTTCAGGATGAATAGAAGACACTTTGCTTAATAATGTTCTTGATGTCAACTTCCATAATGCCTAAACCAGAAGTAAATACTTCTGATCTTACAAACACTAAGAATACACTTTGATTGAAAACATTAAAATAGTTTTTCTCTTGGGTGGAAAATGTACTTGAAATCTTTTAATAATTGGACTATTTGTATTAGTTCTCATTCATTCAACACATATTTGCTAGGGATCTGCTTTGGTGGAGGGGAAGAGGGAAGAACAGAAACTCTCTACACTGATGGAGCCAATATCCCAGTGAATTTTACCTTCAGAAAACAAAGTTAACTCCTAACTTTGAATTACTGGAAGTATTACAGCAAATTCTCTGGTGAATGAAAATTAGAAAATACTGTTATTTTGAAAGTAATCACTACTGACTTGTTACAAGACATTGTCCAATACCACGTGCAAAGCAATTAAGCTATTTTATGTATCCATCAGCTAAAGAAAAATCATTTTTAGGATAACCTGTACAGAAATAAATGGTCTCAAGTGCAGTGTTGGAGGCTCCCTTATTATGGCACAGCGAATCAAAAGTTATTGCATGGTAATTCTGTTACACGTATAACTACAAAATCTCATTACAAGATGAAGCAAATTTTTAACGCCACTTTAACACCTCTCCAACTACAACTGATTCTATGTTGGTCCATCTCTCGTATTTGGAAAAGAAGATAATACAACTCAACCCACGACTACATTTCTCATTCTGTAACTGCATTTTAAAATCTCAATGGTCAAGTCCCCGCCTC
Source organism: Galagoides demidoff (assembly GCA_963574575.1). Lineage (NCBI taxonomy): Eukaryota > Metazoa > Chordata > Mammalia > Primates > Galagidae > Galagoides > Galagoides demidoff. The sequence continues at coordinate 6,101 of CAUYQV010030992.1, read as the reverse complement.
ACAAATCTAATAGCATATATTCTACACTGCAAAAGCAGCACCTGGAATGAGCAGAGATACAACCAGAGAGCTTTAAGGAGCAGCTTTGTTCCCAGTTTGGGAAGGTTTTTCACATGTTAATGTTTTAGAAGAAGAGAGTCGAGGATTAACTACCTCGGGAGGGGGTGTGAGAGTAGGGGAAGTGGAGGACACACGGCTTTATAGCGGACCAAGGCAAAGCAGATACTCTTCTCCCCCATTCAACGTTTTAGGTGTCACGCTGGGGGCATACAGCGGATAAGGCAGTTATGTTCACGACTCGAAATGATATGGAGTGATAACCCCATTTCTCAAGTGCGTGATACCGGGAGGAGGGGGATAAACACCCTCTCAACTCCTCCCCGACTCGGGATCAGAGTCCAGACGTCCACGCACCGAGGCCTGAGCAACAGGAGAACCGAAGCCACCGCTCCGCCTGCCCCACGGCCGGCAGATGCTCCCGCTCCCCCGCCCCCAACCCTACACGCCCGCCCGCGCTTCTTTCTTAGCCCACTGCGGGCTCCCGGTACTGCGAAGCTGATAACGGGGCGAAAAGCGGAGAGCGAGAGTGCTCGGACTCCAAAAGGGGCGAAGTTACAAGGACCTGCGCCAACGCGGGCTGGGGGAGGCCACGAGGGGGCGAGGGGGGCAGCCTAAGGTCGCCACCCAGGGGTGGGCGGTGGGGGAGGGGTGTGGGTCAGTTCCCGTGGTCGCTGCGACCTCTCCCGGGCCACAGGCCGCTTCGCACAGGCCCCGCCGGCCCGGAACCGGGGCAGGAAGCGTCCCCACCCCGACCAAAGCTTTAAACCTCCGGCGGCGGGAGAAACGGGCGCCGGCTCTCGGAGTAGGCCCGGCACCCCCTTGCCCCGAGCACCCCTCACCTCCTGGTTGAAGGCGTTGACGGCGTCCATGTTCGCGCTGCTGCGGCGGCGGCGGCACTGGGCCCGCTGGTCACATAGACCTCGCGCCGCGGCGGAGCGGGGCCGGGGAACCGACTGGGCCTGGCAGCGGGGGGAGGCGACGAGAAGCGGAGCCTGAGGTTGGACGGGAAGAGGCTGCGGCCGACGCGGCGAGGCAGAGGCGGAGGGGTGGCGGGCCCCTTCTCAGTCCCGTTTGCAGGGTGAGGAAAAAGAGGCGGCGGCGGCGCTGGGCTCTAACATGTCCGTTTAGTGGTGGCGGCTGCGCTCTGAGTCTCGCTGACACGGCCCCCAGCGCCCTCACGCACTAGCCCACACTGGCCCGGCCGGCGAGCGGGCGGGCCTCTCTCTCCCTCTCGCCAGCGGGATGGCGGCAGCGGCCCGACTCCACGCCGCGCGGGGCACCCTGGGACAGCTCGGGCCTCCCGGCGCTTCCTGTGCCCGGCTCCCGCCCCGCCCCGCCCGCGCTGGCCCCGCCCCGCCCCGCCCCGTGCGCTGCGCGCCCTGCTGCCGGCGCGTGATGACGGGATGTCGGGCGGCTTCCCGCCGGTGGCGGCTGCCGCGGGCTTGGGGAATTGTCCGGCGCAGAGGTCGGGCCCGGGTGAAGAATTTCGCGGAGCGCGGGTTTCCAAGGCCGCCAGGGTGGCCCGGACTCGTGTGCTCCCTCGCCCGACGGGACGCTCCTCGGGTGCGTTTCTGTGTTCCATTCTGCCCGAGTAGGCCCTACAGTTGGCCAGGGCCAGCGGGCAGGCACTGAGCCCTCGTTCTCGGCTGCCTCGAACAAAGGGCACAGGACTTAACCTCAGCCCTCTGGGCGTGCATTTGAAAAAAAGCCTCTGCCGATGCAACCGTGTGTCTGCTCCAATTGTGCGGGTTAATTCTGCGCGAGCTAAAACACCTAGGAGGACGTGTAGGCGCTGGAAATCCACTTGCGCCTTGTGCCATGGGAGGTGGGGATTCGCCAGACTTTTGCGTTGATTGCCCGAACAGAGTTGTTTCTTTTTTGCTGGAAACACCTTTCCTGATCACTTTCTTGGGAAACTTACTGTCTGCCTGGTGTTGGGCACATAGAAATAAAAAAGTTGTTCTGTTTGCAGACACTTCGGTTTGGTGGGGAGGACGGCAAGTAAGCAGATACTTATCAAAGTATGCTAAGTGTTAGGGTAGAGGTCCACGGAAACAAACTCATCGGAGTAGAAGTCCAGGAAGGCTTCCTAGGGGAAGTGGACAGGTGCTAGGTGCTACATCGTGCTACATCGTGGAGAAGTAGTAGGGGAGGAGAGGCCTACTGACCTTGTTAAGTACTTCATCACCTCCCCCCTAAAAGGAGGACCAGCCAAGGAATAAGGTGGAATGAGAGAGAGACTGAGCCAAGTCCTGAAGAACCTTTGTCCTTTCAAAGAATTTGGAATTTTGTCCCCAAGACAGTGGGAAGCCATGGAAAGATTGCAAGAAGAGGGTGGAGTCATGTAGTGTGCTCTTAGTAAGAGTAGGATCACAGAGAGAATTGCCTTAGTACCTAGGGATGATGAGAGCTGAAGGTGATGGCAGTGGAGAAGAGACACAGGTGGATTGTTAGGAAGTGGAATACACAGGCAGCAACAGAATGACTGAGTTTGAGAAAGGCGGCTTCATGAAGGATGCTCAGGGTCTGGCTTGATGCATAGCACGGGTGGTGGGTTTATGGGGAAGGAGGGGGTTTGAAGGGAGACAGAATGATAGTTAACACTTGTAGATAGTGTATCTACCATGTGGCAGGGTCTACCTGACATGTTATTAGTCTGTGCCATTTCATTTAGTAACAGGCTTTTTTGTGAGGTGGCTATTAACAATGCCATTATTTTACAGTTAAAGGAGTGAGCTAACTAATGTGCCCAAGGTCACATGGCTGAATGATTTCCTTCTGGGGCCTGTGGAGTTTCAGCTGCCCCTGGGACAAATAAGTGAAGATGTCTAGGAGGCAGTTGGGTAAACACATGTGGAGTCAGGAGAGATGGCTGAGAAGGGCTAGAGATCTGGGAGTCATTAGTACACAGCTAGTGGTGGAAGGAACTGAGATAGCCAGGGAAAGAGACCAGGAATGCAGGTATGTTGAGGAAAAGAAAAGGTGAAGGAAAAAGCTCCAGAGAAGTGGCCAGTCCTGTCTATTGCTGAATAAAACTAGAAGTCCAGCAAGATAAGAATTGGAAAGTGCCTGATGGATTTAGCATCAGTGGCTGGAATGGAGAGGGCAGAAGGCAGACAGATGTGCATGGGAGAGGGTGAGACAAGCAGGAGAAATTTTACAGAACCTTGTCCATGAAACCAAGTTGTGAGGACGCCAGGAAAAACCTGCAGGAGAAAGGAGAGCATTTGCTTGTTTCTTTTAAGATGAGCGAAAAGCGCTTCTAATTATTTGTTGAAGGAACAAACAGATTCCACATTTTAATTTTGGGATCAAAATTAAATGATCTACTTCATCGTCACTTCATCTTACTACCTTTCCTTCTCTCAGCTGAACTACCATTATATTTTCCAAATCCATTTTTCTTCTCTGAGAGCTACTATCCACAGGACCACCAAGATTACATTAGAAAGTTCAGTTAGTAGACAGGTTGGCATTTCTAGATATCCATTGTCTACCGAATATTGCTCAAGATCTTCATACCACGTTTCCAGCCTACTGCCACTGCACAACCCAAGTTTTGTCATTTCTTTTACACATCTGAGAATTGACAGGCCTGGGCCTTTGTTCTTATGGAAAACTCTTTGCTTCTCCGTGTAGGTGGACCCATTTAGCATCTCATTGATGTTTGGAAGTTGCTTCCTTTAATTCGTTAATTATGTTTTCAATATGTACTTTGTGCCAGGCATTGTGCTGAAAGCTTCTCACTCTCATCCTTGGCAATCTTAACATCTTACCCCCCATGTGTTTCAAGAGGCCACTATAGCCCTTCTTACCTTGTATTGCTGATACATGAAAAAAGGTCTGCATTATTACTCGGACATAATGTGCCCCTGCCCTGCATCTACCTGTTTGAGGACAGTGGCAGCACGCCTATGATTTATCCTATAAGGGTACATATGAATCTTTCTAAATGTGGAATATAAATGTCTTAACAACTATGAGAATGACATGAAGGCTATGTTAACCAATTGGATGAAAGTATTTCAAATTGTATATAGAAACAACACACTGTACCCCATGATAGTATTAATGTGCACAACTATGATTTAATAAAAAAAGAAAATGTGCCCATAAAGCTGAATGGGATCTCCCTCCCCCGATTACCTTTCCTGTTGTGAATTAGGGAAATAAATGAATTTGGCTAAGGAAGGGTAAAATCTTGAGCTGGGGTTGGAAAGAACTTGGGAAGAGGATAACTAGTTTGGCTTGGGATGTGTTGGTCTTTGAGACTCATACACTGTAGTTGTTGGGCTCTGGTGTAATGGTTGTTGAATGAGGGAAAGACAGTCCAGTAGGGGATATTTTCTGTGTAACATCCTATGTAGATTTGAATGCTTAAGAAACTTTGGCTTTTAAGATCCATGTGTTTGAGGTAGATAACAGAAGCTTCTTTTCTGGGTAGGGTTTGGTTTTTATGCTAATGGTGTTTGAAGGGCTTTAAACAAGCTGTTGGTACATAAGTGTTTTCAGCTAGGTTTTGGATACCTTGGCAGCATTTTCTTGCATTTTTCAATTCTGAAGACAGCAGAACTTCTATCTGCTCTGAGACATTTGGCATTCACTTGCACTACTACTGCTGGACTTCCACCTCTGTCTCTCCAATCAGACAAGTCAAATCTTCCAATAGGAATTTTTTGGCAAATGACAAAAACTCATGAGAATTGTCCTTTGTGAGCAGAACTCGAAGCAGTAGGAATGCAGCCTATTGAGAAGATAGCCAGAGGATCATAAATAAATGTGACTGATAAAAGTCAGCAAGACGGCTCAGCGCCTGTGGTTCAAGTGGCTAAGGCGCCAGTCACATACACCTAAGGTGGTGGGTTTGAATCCAGCTCGGGCTGCCAAAAGAACAATGATGGCTGAAACAAAAAAACAGCCAGGCATTGTGGTGGGCGCCTATGGTCCCAGCTACTTGGGAGGCGGAGGCAGGAGAATCACTTGAGCCCAGGAGTTGGAGGTTGCTGTGAGCTGTGATGTCATAGCACTCTACCCAGGGCGATAGCTTGAGGCTCTGTCTCCAAAAAAAAAAAAAAGTCAGCAAGACATTTTATCCACTTACAAACTTGCCTTTTTCCACACAACACAGTTTAAGCAGAATCGTTTAATCACAATGTGGGTGTGAAAATAGTTCTGAAAAGCCTTTCTATACAAACTCAACCAACTCATGTTTTTAAAAATAATAGAGGAAATCAGTATTTAGAGGAAGGAAAAAATGACATTTGGGAAGTAATATTCTGGTTAATTCTGTGTATGTCACATGTCAACTCCTTTTCTTGAAAGGAACACTGGCCACAATCCACAGGAATGGAGAATATGGAGAGAAAGCATATTCTAAGCTCCTGAAGAAGCCCAAGAAACATAAATAAGTAGTTCAAGAGAAAATGGGTTGCTTCCCCTGCCTTATCCCTATACTTTCTGGAGTAAGTATAAACTGATTCTGTTGGATGAAACTTTTTTCTCCTTGGTTTGCTTTTCTTTTCTGGAAATTTCATCTGAGGCTTTCCCTGCCACCTCTGTTATTCCTTTCTCTCCTCATTTAAGGGATCTGACTGAACTACCCTGGTTTAGAACTGCATTTCCAACTGCCCACTGGAAAATTCCACATGAACATCCCCTCCATCCCCAAGGGACCCACCTGACTCCTTTTCATGCCACCCTCTGTCTTCATGCCCTTTATGCTATTGGTGCCAAAACAGTGGAAAAGACTAAAGAAAACAGGAACTCCAAGAAGGAAGCGCTCAGTGCCAGTTGGATGATGGGATTTTAGGGAATTTTTGTTTTCAGAATTTAATTTTTCATCATTTTCTAGCCTCCCCTATAGGAAGCATGTGTTACTTTTATAATCAGAAAGAGTAAGCGTCTTTTTTTTTTTTTTTTTTTTTTGAGACGGAGCCTCAAGCTATCCCCCTGGGTAGAGTGCCATGGCATCACAGCTCATAGCAACCTCCAACTCCTGGGCTCAAGCGAGTCTCCTGCCTCTGCCTCCCAAGTAGCTGGGA